>JAQISU010000122.1:10265000-10367500 GCA_029339505.1 Unio delphinus | reverse complement strand
TTTCAATGAAACAACATATGTATATCATTTGCAGTGGCGCCAAGTATACATTGTAAACCCAGGATTGAATATGAGAAAAATCATTTGATTGCTTTGCTCAATGTCACGTTTTGTGGCAGACCTGCAACATCAGCATATTGGCTTGGTTACAGCGTAAGTACATTTAAACTCATCACCATTATTATTTGTATACACACAGCTCCATTACAAAGTTAATTAATACAATACGTTTATTCCTGTATCTTCTATTTGCTTACAATTATTAAATACGTATATACAATTTCCAAGGCATACTGAACTCACCAGGACTACAAAGTAGCCCAGAGTATATATAATATGCTATAATATTTAGGAAAAGGAGTTGCAGTCATAGGGTACTAGTTTATGCACCGTCATGGTAAATTACAGGCATATATTTACACGTACCAGACTCATATACACAATGTCACATTTTGCGTATATCGAGGTCGCACAATCTTTACAGACTAGACTTGTTCAATCTATTTTGGAGTTAAAAAAGTAAAGTTTATGGTGACTAATTTGTAGCAAAGCATTGAACAATGAGAACACAATTGAAAACAAACATTTGTGTCATACCTACTTCGCATGAAACATACAATTTATTACATTTAACACATTATGCCAATCTAACATACAAGCTATACAGTTTCTTCGTTAAGTGATCTTTCCATTGAGTTCATTCAAAACATAAAATCCGTGTAATTCAACTCCTCAATTATAGTATCGTGTATAAAACCGCAAAACAGTCCTTCCGTATATATATATATATATATATATATATATATATATATATATATTTGATGCAACAAAAGGTAAAGAGTATTATAGAAAAGTTTGTTTCAATATGTTTGTAGTATTTGCTCAACTTTCATAATCGCATCATCGCATCTGCTATTTTGCAATTTACTATGCAATTGTGGATGTTAAACATTCGCCGAGCAGTTTGGTGAACACGTATGTATATTTAGAATCCAACATAATGTAAGGTGCCCAGAACTATTCCAACGTCCTAATTGATTAATGACGAGAGAGAGAGAGAGAGAGAGAGAGAGAGAGAGAGAGAGAGAGAGAGAGAGATTCACAAATATTCAATATGCATTGATATCCTTTAACACATATCACACATGCATGCAATTGAGAAAAATGACAAACATATACACACATGTACGAGCAGGTAAACACAAACACATTTTGAGTTGATAGTCAAATGATAGAGCAACATCAGGTGTGATTCTAGTAATAGTGAAAATGAGATTTACATTTCATAAAGAATATAGGTTAACCATACAATTACTATAGCATAAATGTTTGCCGTGACCAATAAATCTTTTTCTCACATTTGGGTGGAAGTAAGGCAAGTGATTTTTTTTACACTGACCGTCACTTTTCCAACCATCGAGTTGTATTTTGTAGAACCAATCTGTGATAACGGTACAAGCAGGAAAGGAAACAGGTCCATATCATGCTTGTATCTACGGTCCCTCGTTGAGATGCGCCAGAGAATTCAAGGCAACGGATTATTGTTCATCTTTCAGGAGAGGTGCAAGTAAGCTCTATCTTTCTCTCATATGATATAATGTCAGTGCATTTAACAATCTATTTCATTCCCACATTTAGATACGTTGTATAATGGACACGTCGCATAGACTTTAGTTTGCTATATTGTGAGGTTTGAAAGACATCCTATTTTCATTGTTTAGTTTATATATTATTTTGGAAATCTTTACACAAACTCGGATACGTCTTTATAAGTGACCATATACGATTAGACAATTTTGTATAATGTATATTACATATAATTTAATTGTAAAACTCAATACATGAAAAAAAATGAAATAGACCAACCATTTTCAATAAAGGGAAAATATGCACAAATGTGCTTAGATGCATTTTGGCTTAAAATAGTTTTAATGATGCAGAATAGTTGTCAGACAATGTGACAGATGATCAAACTGATAAAGTTATTGACTAATAGGTAAAGGAAGCTACACATCATAAACCAGTTTTCCATGGTGTTAAAAGCATAATAAAGCTGGTTCATGCAATTTTGTGGAGGTAAATAGACACGACATAATACTTGACTGAACCTATCCCAAATGTTATAGAAACCTTAACAAATAAGCATTTGTTTTATTTCCTTCCGTTTTGTGAAAGCAAGGCACAGCTGGAAAATATAGCCACCTGCAGTCCAAACAACCAACATTAAGATACCAAATATAAAGTCCTCCTCTACAAATCTGAATTCTAAAAAAATGTTCCATTACTAACATCGTATATATGCAGTTAATACTTGTTCCATTTGATATAAGCTTTGTCCTTCAAATACGCGATATCTAAGAACGATTTAAGTAGTCAGTCCATGGCCTTCCTAATTATGACCCCATTGTAATGTCTAAGATAAAGGAAAACTAAATAAATTCATAATCAAATGTGATATACTACAGATTGTACAATACTAAATTAGATTTACATATATTCATATTCTTTTTTTAAAAATGATATGTATTCTATATTGCCAGCAGATGAAGAACTACAACCAAAGATATCTCTAGAAAAAAGTAATATTCAGGATAGATCTATAACTCTTCAGTGTCAGGCGAACGGTAAATCAGCTGGGATGTTCCAATGGAGACGCAATGGGATTATCATAGCCAAAAACGCCAAATATTCTCAAACAGACAAATATCTAACCATACGGCATTTGAATAATGACGACAAATACGACATATTTACTTGTTTGGAGTCCGGAGGCCAATTTGACAGTGATCCGTATAATATAGAAACGTGTGAGTAGATATATATTTTAGTAATTTTATTTATTGACTATAACTGTTTCATAACTCTATAATTAATCATAAGGTTTACTTACACATCTTATACGAGGCAAGTTGTGCATTAAAACAAATTGTTTCGACTGATTTTCCGTTTTTGATGTTCTTTACGTTTCAATTGGTAAATCAACACTTGATTTCTTAACACCATTACAGTCACTATATGCATGAATACATGATGTAGATAGTAAAGAAGGCGACGTAGGTTAGAAATGTAGAGTATGTGGACATTATAACGATTGCGATCTAATTCAAACAAACGTTTGTGGACAAGATAAACAATATACAAGAAGATTTACACAATAAATAAATAAACTATTAGTAGGTTATATGAGTATTTTGGGAAAAAAATTGAAAGCACGAATCAAACTTCAAACCAATATATAAACATGGTAAGTACCAATAACTTTATCTAAATGAAAACATTAATGGTGTCGTTTGCAAGAAAACGTGCATATAATACATATTGTGTGAATAGTGTGAATTTATTATGCGTATAAAGTTATTATCTTTTCAGTTACAAGTTTTGTAACATTTTACCGAGGATCACTGAAACTATTGCATAAAAGGTATGCAGAGGAGATGTTAGGAATGGCTTGTATTGTATAGAATGTTATGTTGCAATGATTGTAAACATAATTGTATTTTTATGTACTCTTTTAATTAAAAATGATGAGTGATGAGGCTGCTATAACAAGATTTAATGTAGCCTTAAAAATCAAGCACTTGAACATGGATCGAGATAATTATGTTTTAATTTCATCTTTATAATTTTCGTTTGATTTGGTTTGGCAAATCGAACGCTTTTCTGAATATTCTCATGTACATAATTCACATGTTTATGTGATCGACAAAGATAGTTATCATTATCTGATCCTCTATACTTACTGTTTACACTTGCTAGTTAAAACAACCGTTTTACTCTCGAATATCTAAGCGCACCAATAAACAAGTATCCACACTTGAAGTTACAACAGGAATACAAATATTGATGACTCACAAAAAGGAATGAATATGATGGATCCGTTCACATCTGTATCTTCTATTAAAACTATATTTAGCTACATGCCCAACGTGACAAATTTGGCAACTTAAGGTTTCCCCAAAGTGAATATACTCATGTGACCTAGACCAACCAATGGGATATTACTAATGTTTTCTAGAACCATCCAAACCCTATCAACCAATGACGAAGTAACCCAAGTATGTCAGTATCGTTTTATTATTATGATTATTATTTGTAATGGTCAACACATGCCTAGGCATCTATTTATCGATCACATATAACTTTATTCTATCAAAAAAACTTATGTAATTATTGTAATGGCAGATTTGTTTGTTTCTGCCTTCCATGAGTATCGCAAATATAATTTGTGTAACGTACTTTCTTTATAACTGTATACTTTCTTTATAACTGTATAGTTACCACACTACCTAGCCTGAATCAAACAACAATCAAACAACAAACAGTGAATATCGGCGTTCAAATCTTTTCTCGTTTGAATGTAAAATAACCTTCTCGTTTTGTTCAAACTCTGATGAAATATTTCTTGAACTGTTGAATAACTTATTCAATCATATATTGTTAGAATCCCTGACATGAAATTAGAACCTGGATCAGATTGGAGAGAAATAACAAAGCCAAATTGTATAAATAGTTTTCTTAGAAATGCTTATATAGTTTAGCCCTAATAGGATGTAAAGGCATTGCTTCTGGAAACATTGCCGATTCACACATTAGCAGGAATTACTCAAATTATGAATATATATATAACAGGTCAATTTGTCATTAAAGAGAATACTATAATACTTTATATAATCATTGCAGCTGAACCATCTGTCATACAGGTCATACCGAGCATCACTATGGTAAAAGAAATGGATACATTGAACGTTAGCTGTCTTCATGACTGTTATCCACTTTGTTATGTGAAATGGATTAAGCTGGATCCGTCCTCAGGCCACAATACCGTTTTATTAGAAAATGATGAACTGCAGTTAAGGAACGTTACAAGAAAGATGTCTGGGAATTACACATGCAAAGTTCAGAATCTTATAACTGGCACATATATTGAAGGCTCTTTATCATTGCATATTTACTGTGAGTACAATATTATAATTTCTGGTATTTTAGTTATTATTAATGAAAGTAGTAGAAGTAGTCGTAATGATTGTCATGTCAGTAGTTGGTAGAACAGTAACACGTTTCATCTAACACAACATCGAACGATTTAAATCCCCCATATTTAGTAATTATTTCAATGAAGCTTTGTACCATTCAATCTTGAAATGAATAAACGAAATTCCTTTGGAGGCATAAATTGATTCTGGCTGGTGTTAATTGAACCGCGTGATTTAATTAATAATTTATTTAGTTTTGTTTATCTTGATGGCATCTACGTTCCTGGTTTAGGATGTGTCGTCAACACTTAGGATTCCTTGCTTGTTTTCAACATTGGTCATTCAATGAAGCATAACCATTTTATATTCAGTCCCGAAAGGTCCTCTATCTTTAAATTCTGTTTGTTATGACAACCTTATTAGAAATGTCTCTTGCTGATGACGTTTTGCAATATGACAGTCTATTCGAACGTATGATAGATATTCCATCTAAAGTCCTTTTTAACCTTACAGACGGTCCAGATAAAATCGTTCTCAATACATCAAACAACATTATTGAGTTGGACGAATTTGATTCCATAGCAATACTTTGTACAGCTGAGTGCTTACCACCTTGTGTTATTACATGGACTGAACTGAATGTAAACAAACAAATAGGAGATGCGGAATTGAAGCTGATCAATGTATCTGCCAATGATACCTACACATGTCATGCGTGGAATCCAAGCATTGATACCCGCAAATTGTCACAGACAATCAACATTGCCGTTAAACTTGGTACGTATGCACATGAAGTCATCGTTATGAATATTAAGACCATTTTATGTTATCGTTTTAATTTGTAATATACAGTACAATCAACGTTAGTGGACTCTCTTTAAACTTTAAATTTAACCATATATAGAGATGCAATAGTACCAATAAATGATAACGTGCTTCAAGAATTATCAAGCGACCTTCTCTTTTAGTAATGGTAATACTAATAACATCTAAATATGAAGCAACACAACCTATGTAGTGCCGTTATGACTTGTTTCCCTTCTTTACATTTATAAACTATGATATACGTCACAGATTTAATTACACCATGAACCGCCAATCGGCTATGTGGAACGTATGAATGAGTATCAGTAATAGTCTATGCAATAACCAGTCGTGGGAAAAGAGGTTATGACGTATATCAGAGTTCAAACACATAAAAGGATGTAAACATCTGATAGATCAGTACTACACATAAAGATAAGAACACATAGATGATTAGCATTAATAATCCACGAACTCAGCTTGTATTGTCTTTAAATCCGTAATCACACGATTCCTTTTTCCTGCTCGATGAATTCTCGTTTCAGTTGATAGTTCTTGCTGTGAGGGAAATTCCAAATGAGGTTATTGGGCAAGCCGATTTCACAATTATTTCCGTTCTTTCTATGTTTTTGTAGGTGCAGATACACATGAACTGTGCAGCTGCGGACATTTAGGGTACATGTCCTGTTTGTTGTTGAAAAAGTGCCCGTTACTGAAGTTTTTGCTCTTGTTGACATTTTCCATTGTTAACTGTCCAGCATATGTGCAGTTGCTGGGTCTTAGCTTAACTTTTTGATAGTTATTTTCATTTAGTAAACTTACAGAAGTTTTAGCACATTCAGAGCTCTTTTCCAGATGCAGGGAGTTTTATGAAAAACGATTATAGAATGTATGAAGATCGCCAGGAGCACATATTCTTTAAACAAATGAACAGATCTATGCATCTCTGGCTGATATTCGGATAGCATGATTGGTGTCCTGATAACTGCCAACTTAATGTCTTTGTTGACTGGTACCGCCTGCTTTTCTCCGTGTTCTATAATAATTCACATTACATATTTTCGGCCACTATGAAAGTTTGTATCATGCATTAAAACTATACAATTAGTCTTGACTACCTAAGGTTTAATATTCCAGCAGTTTGTTAGGTTAATACCATTAGTAGAGGTCTCCACACGAACTGTACTTTCTTATTTAGTTCTTTGTAAGTATTGTAACGCGACTATTTGTAAATAGAGCAGTGTGAAGTTTCATGATCACTTAATGTCATGTCTACATACTGCGTTAATGAATGATACAGCTCTTTTTAGGCTAAAAGAAATGGATTGGAACCAAGTGAACACAATTTGGTATGTTAATTTCAAAAACGACGCCATTTCGATTAATGGTAATGACGGATAGTTATTGTAAGCCAACGTGCTTGAAATATTTCAGTTAGTTTTCGACATAAGCAGCGATGTTCTAATACGATGCATCTTGAATAAAAATAACTTATCTTTTTCTTACCCTAAAAGCACGTAAGATGATATGTGACGATAAAATTTCCAACGATAGTATCTGGATGATGTAATAACGATGTAATCTTATAAATATATATATCTTGAGGTATCAATCAATACAGCACTGGCTGCCTAAAAACATGCCACCGAGTTATATATAGATACCGTACACATTTTAGAAAATGTCTGTTTTTTATCATCCATGGGTTGTAGATAGCATGAGCAGTGATACTCTGCCCGGTTATTCGTTTGCCTTTCGTGGTTCTCATACGTCAATACTCTATTTCACAAAACTAGGGAATATATGGATTATTAATGCTAATAAATCATGGGTGGCATAGAGTATATAACGTGCTTGCCATGTCAAATAGCTTCCTGTATAAGGGACAAAAAGATCAAAATAGGGTAGATATGTCATAATGACACTACAACCGTGATTATCCACACCTCAGAGCACTGCTTATATTCATCAATATATTCCATATATTCATATGCTACATCTATATATATATACACAAACGCATGCACAGACTCATATATATATATATATATATATATATATATATATATATATGTGTGTGTGTGTGTGTGTGTGAGTGTATAGGGCACTTATAGATTCAATATATATATATATATATATATATATATATATATATATATATATATATATATATATATATATATGTGTGTGTGTGTGTGTGTGTATGTGTGTGTGTTTGCATGTATATGTGTACGTACGGTTGATAGATGTGATGAAAGTGCTGCATAAACACTCATGCAATTACGCAATTATGACTGGATCATTTAGTTGTTTCTAAAGTTTATGCGCGGAATTTCTGGGACAGTAAATTTTGAATAAGAATCAGTTCGGTGTAAAGAAATGCTACGTAAGTGTCGTCTCCAAAGCTAAAATCATCATCCTCACTGTATGAATGTAAACCTAATGTTTCTCACTTTTACAGATGAAACATTGATTCCAAAGATAGGCGTTGTCCGGCATAATATTTCGGATTCTTCTGTAGTGTTACAGTGTTATTCATTCCGTAAGCCCAAGGGGAAGTTTTACTGGATGGTTAATGGATCAATGGTAAAACACACTGATAGATATTCACCAGACAAAGATTTACTTCATGTAAGATACTTAACAGCTGAAGATGAAAAGAACGTGTATACATGCGAAGAACCAGGAAGTAAATTCCACAGTGATCCTTATTGGATAAAAACATGTAAGAAACAATGTTTTTTTATTTATTTGAGGAAATAATTTTACGTATCAACGTTTATATCTGTTTGCATCTTTTAAGTGCTTATTATTATTCAGGAAATGGTACGTCAGCTCGTCAATATCAGCAGATTTTGGATATTATCATGCCTACATACAAATGAATTTAAAAATTATGTGAAAGTTCTGTCAGACATATTCTGAACACAGAGGTAATTTAAATATGATAAATTATTCTAAAGTGTAATTAGAGTTTTCATTTTTATGTGAATCTGACATTTCCTGTATACATAGTGTTCCATTTTTAACAAAATAAATTATCACAAATTTATAGAAAGTACAATCAACGATCATATGAACTCAACAGTGTTTTTAGATACCAACACCCTACATTTAGAAACGTTTTTAACTTGTCGTTATACATAATCGTGACAAATATTTTTATATACGTTGCAGCTGGACCCACTGACATCAGAGTCAGTCCAAAAGACTTGATGGTCAAAGAACATAACGGGTTAAATGTTAGCTGCCTTGCAAATTGTTATCATCTTTGCTCATTTCTTTGGTTTAAACTGGACCCGTATTCTGGACATAAACACCTTTATTCCGAAGAGAATGTATTGCACATAACGGATATTCGAAGAAAGATGTCTGGAAATTACTCATGCAAAGTTCAGAATATCATAACGGGGGCATTTAAGGAAAGTTCCTTGTCACTGGATGTTCTTTGTGAGTATCGAAATAGTAGCAGTGGTAGTTTTAAAGGTCATATTATTATTATTATTATTATTATTATTATTATTATTATTATTATTATTATTATAAGCCTCTGCGTAACAAACGTTTAGTATAAAAACACAGAATCCTATGGATATAACTTTGTGACAACTGATAGTATTTATAGGTTCAATCGAATGACATCTTACAACACTATCATATAAACATATTTAGTCTCACTATCTCACGATTATAAGCAGTATATTAAAATCTAGTTTCTTAAGTGTTTTTGATTAATTGAAGTATAGTATAGTATGGATGTGTCTATAGACAAATTGAACACGTTTCTGACGTGTTTAAAAAATCCACAATGTGATAAGCAACACCGCAGAGTTTATAATGATCAGGTTATTACACAGGTAAATTCTAAGCGGGTTGTTAAACGGAAAGAACGAAAAAAAGAAACAGAAGAGAAAATTACATTGTTGAAACTTTCAGGAGGACCGGAATGTTAACAATGTTTTAAATCCGTCATTGGCGAAGGTATCTGACTCAGGCATAAATCTTCACTCTTAGGATCGCAAGGCTATTGGCTATCGTGACAATCTCAGACACATGCCATTTTTAATTCAGTTCAAAGACTATATTAAAACAAGAGTCAAATGAAGAAACCACCGTTTGGAAAAAACGCCAAAGCCTCCAATACAATAAGCCAATTTGACGAAGACGTTGTATTTCACTTGGTAAAATCACACTTACTTTCCAGCTTTATTTAATTTTCCCGTTTATTTTGTGTGCAGAGGTGTGGCGAATGTTAGAGCATTCATAGCTGATAATAACAATGACAATACATGTTTATCCTAACAATGTTCAGAGAAAGACAAACTCGGTAATATTTACCCTTACCAATGCATTAACCAATAAATATAATACATATCAATATGATATATGTTGAACAATGTCAGTGCGATATAATGATCAAGCCACAGTGTTGATCCAACATTTATCTATATATTGGCGATATCAATGTTAGGACTTGCTTTGATTCCGTATTATGAATTTGTGATTCCTCTTGTATGATATTCGGACCTGTATTCACATATTTCGGTTACTTTTATTTGCCTAGTCCATCTTTTGTCACTGTTATGCTCTCTTGTTTTAACTCTGTATTCGTCTCTCACTCCCACTCGTACGATCTCTCTATCTCTCTCTCTCTCTCTCTCTCTCTCTCTCTCTCTCTCTCTCTCTCTCTCTCTCTCTCTCTCTCTCTCTCTTATGATGTGTCAGCTCCATTAAAGTAGTATTAGTATAACGAAATATGAATAAAGCAAAAGTATTATCTATTTCCTTAAGAGAAAAAGCAATTAATCTTGTATACCTAATCTTGTTTACCTAATCTGTTCTCAGGGTAGTCAGGTGTGTTCGCTTTATTAGGTTTTTTTTTCCAGATCCACCAGGACAAATTATTCAGAACTAGTCCTGTGCGTTTGTGAATTTTAAACAATTACCTGTCGCACCATTGACGTTAACTGATATGTAGCCTTTGTTGTATTCAATAAGAAGAATTCCTTAAAACGAGAGTCGGGTTTAACATAGTTCATGTTATCACATAATCTCTCTCTCTCTCTCCTTTCTCTCTCTCACTCTCTCTCTCTCTCTCTCTCTCTCTCTCTCTCTCTCTCTCTCTCTCTTCTCTCTCTCTCTCTCTCTCTCTCTCTCTCTCTCTCTCGCTCGTCAGGATGATTAGTGTGAAAACATTTCACTTTCTAATATACAGTCATGAAATCACTCAAATAAATAAAATACGTCCCAAATAATAACACGCATGGTTTAAGAATTTGTATTTTTTTTATTAGTTTTTCAAATTGGTCATGCAAACTCCCGGTAACTGGACTTACATGATCTGCTAATATATGCTATTAAGTATCTCTCAAACAATAAGGCATACATGTTACACTTATTAGCTAATGATATACATTATTTTAGAAATTTGTATTGAATATGGTAACAAAACAATTAGGTTGCAAAATATTTGTCCTAAACATTCATAAAATGCACTTCTTCGGTTCATCTTTTTTTTGGATGATATGTAAAATAAATGTTATGCAAACCACTGATATTGCAAACCAGTCCTTCATTAGAGCGGTGTTTAATCTGTTTCAGATTTTTTTATTCCAACATTCGATCCATTTCGAGAGTTGTTACAATCTAATAATAAGGCGCTTGCTTAAATCTTTAATACATGGGTCTTCTGTTTGCAGCCGGAGAACACGTCTGGTTTTTTTCTTCCATCAATGATGTTTTAAACAAAATATTCTTATTGGAAGCTATATTGTCTCCTACGTTAATTGCGTCATATTTTAAAATACTAATTCAATTTTAATCTTGATCTCCTTTTGGTCAGTTTCAGTTCTTAAGTAAGTCTTGGTTGTTCTAATTGCTCTTGTAACTTAGTATAATATTCGAGCGATTGAATTATTTCTAAATGCATATACTTAGGGCATCTATCTAGCTCACTGACGTTTTGTATTGTCTGTCACTTTCTCGTAACTGTCACGGCTTGCACAGCATTTGTTGTATTACATCATTGACAAAGGCTTGGTCAAATCTTACAGCCTGTTCCTCTGTCATCACTAAGGACTTTCAACTGAAATGACCTATCAACGTTTTCAAATTAACGTGGAAAGATGTACATTGACTCAGCTAGGCGATACATATACTTAACAATTAAACAGAAGTCATAAACAGGTGTCAGTCACGTCGTGGAAATATATTTCCTGACCGACCTTATATGTATTTAATCTATCTAGGGAATGTCTTTAAAGGCGATTGTAATAACAACTAACATTGCCTTTCTAACTTAAACAATCTGTAATTCAATGATATAGCAGAGTTGAATAAAACCCAGAATGAATACTAAAGCATTTCAAAACGTGTTCGATGGACGTGGTGGCTACTTCATTATTTGATCAGCAACACAAAATAGAGAAATTACTAAACTGAAGGAAACCAAACGATTTCAGTTACAAATGTTAAAGACTAAAATGCGTGGGACTAGAATGCGGGCAAGTTGTAAATGAACACATGAAACAGTATATAAATCAAATGTTCTGCAAAGGTGAACAGTTTTGGTTTGCAAACAAGTCTAGCAATTATACAAAGACATCAAACCCGATTTTGTTCTTTTCTTTAGTATTTTCTGCACATAAATGCCGTGACTGCTCATACGCAACATGCATATATGTTAGTTATAATATGCATCAAAATGGTTACATCAAGCACGAAAGCAGTAAGCACGATATACTGCGGAGGTAAAGCATACAGTATTATCGTTGACAAGAATATGAATCATACATTTAGTCTTACACAGTTGCATAACTAAGAAACAAACATTCGGTCCCAAATTGATGTGGTTATGATCGTTGTCCAGAGGAAAATACATCGATTCCAAGACCTACCGTACAGATCTTCTATCATATTTTTCAAAGATTTCCTTTAATGCCATGTATTTCAAGTATTGTGTTTTTTCACAAACTTGTTCAATTTTAATGTTGCATATTCTCTAATGATGTTGCGAAAGTAATGTATGTTAATAATATCCGGCTAGCGCTCAAATAAGATGGAGGTTGTCTCAACCTAAATCATGAAACCCATAACTGAACAATGTATTATTTTTGTCATATATTAATTTTAATAACTGAACGTCATTGTAGGGATTTTCGCTTACAAAATAACTGATAAGAACTTCAGTCCATGTGTCATTTAAGGCAGACGGTTCAGTACATCAGCCGTTTCAATAACTTGAACTTTAACTATTGTATACAAAATTAATGTTTATAGTCAAGCAGTTTGTATTAGTTTGAGGATTATTGCACCTTTGAGAGAAATCGGAGATAAAGAAAGACCCATAAAAGGTAATATAGGTATTCCACGTTTTAACGGATCATTTAGTAAGAAGAAAATCAGTATATATATTATGCTTCTTGGTATTTTCTTCTTACAAACATACTTGCTAGAATCAATATTTAATCGATAAGAGATGTATGATATGCATGCCTATTTGTTTCATCTATATTGCTTTGCATTAATTTAACTATTAGTTTGCATTCACAACCAAAAATAGGAAACGAATACACACACTTACTAAAGATACAAGGGTGATTAATTTCGTACATATTGTAATCATTGATGATTTGTCTGGTTAATCGATGCGATTTAAGTAATGTTGTAGTAATTGCTTCATTCATGATATATATATGTTATTTTGTAGATGGCCCAGACGAAGTAATCGTACATACTTCAGAGAATAAAACCGAAGTGTATCAATTTAGGTCCACGACTGTATTCTGCTCTGCAGATTGTTTCCCCCCGTGTTTATTTAGATGGACGTTTTCATATACAGACACAGTTATAGAAGGTGCCATATTGCCTCTAGTCAATGTTACATCTAATGGTAGTCTCACATGCCATGTCACAAATCCAATAAATGTGAATGCTACTCTCTCTGAGTCAATTTATATCATGGAGAAGTCAGGTAAGAGATATACAATTTTTGTATGTAATGTATTTCATTTCAGGATGTGTATGTTACGAATGATTTATATATATATATATATATATATATATATATATATATATATATATATATATATATATATACATATATATCATACACAATAACATACTTTTCAAGTTGATATCATTTTAATGTTAATATGAAAATGTTTTTTTTTTTACCGAGAATATTACTTATTTATCGTGACTGTAATGTGTAATATATTTTTCCTTCGTGACTCTTCAACATTTTCCCATTAGTAACCGATACATCACGATAGTATGATTGTATTATATTGCACACAGACACCAACTGAGCGTGTAAAATTAGTCGTATTCCCAAGAAAGTTGATAGGGACAACATTGGAACGCAAATCGCAGACAATAAGTACATATGTTATATAACGTAATACAGTTAGGACAATTACATAAAACAAGATGCTGCGAGTGGCCAAGTGGATGACTGTCATCTCACCTCTGTCTCCGTGGATAATGTGGCTGCTCCAGAAAGCTTGCCAGTATATTCTTATGGAGCGGTACTTTTAAGGGTTTTACCGCGTTCCTCCTCCAGCACTGATGCTGTCCGCAACGTCTTTCCTATATTGTGATGAACAATGGCGTTAAAAACTCTAAACAATATGAATACATTAAAGAACTTTCCTCTCGGGAGTCATCAAAATACATACACATCGAAATTCACGCTCATACAAACACAACATATTTACAATTGTAATCAGATAAAACAAAAAGCTGCACAATAATGAACAGACATATAACAAAATAAAGTAAATAAAAATGTAAAACGCCCTATCGACAAGGCAAAAAATAGATATATTAGTAACAAATCAGTGTTGTTTAGGTACATACGCATGAATGATATATTATCAACAATTCAATTGGTGGTGTAACTCCGATTGCAAAAACAGATTGTATATATATATATATATATATATATATATATAGATATATATATATATATATCTGTGTTTGTGTGTGTGTGTGTCTGTAAGTGTGAATTAAGAAAGAAGTACCTATACTATTGCATTTCATAATGCAATTATATATATATATATATATATATATATATATATATATATATATATATATATATATATATATATATATATATATATATATATATATTCCAACTGGAAAGGTATCAGTATAATAGCAGCAGATTCGAACATTGTTCGTTCACAAGAAAAATTTCATTTTCGTCATTATGCTCCTACAACTATGCCTCACAATTAATATGAGTTGACAATAGTAGACAAAAATGTCGAAAACATACTTATTATTTGCATATAATGTATCCTATCTGTGCATTCCAGATGATGCTCGTCATAAGACATCACCAGCAGACAAGGACCAGGATGGACATGTTACGTTTATAGGTATAAAAGCATAATTTGTCCATATATTTTGATATAAATCGATGGACACAAAAGCAGTTGCAGCACAAAATGTGCGAAAGGAAAGAATACTGATATAGGCAAAATACAGTTCCGTAGAGAAAGCTTCAAATGAAACAGATACTAAATTCAAATCAATTGTCATTCTATTTATATTTCAGAATTGTTTCGAAACTAAGTACAAGTAATATCACTATTTGATTTAAACACCATGCGGCAAAAATAATATAGTAAAATGTGAAGTAACGACAGGATTTATATGCAAAACCAACCGTAAAGACCCAATGCATAAATAAAAGGGAGAAATCTAACCTACATGGTGAGTTTTAATTATACACACACACACACACACACACATATATATATATATATATATATATATATATATATATATATATATATATATATATATATATATAAACGATTCCTTCTGGCTGGTAAGTGTATTATCTATCAATATATTTTACAGGTATATTAAGCTGGAGCACAACGGAGATGCTTAACCAAGTTATAATTTGACAACACATTTTTGGCTGTTGATAAGTTTTCTGTTGTTGTTTAGAGAGTAGGGATGATATGAAGTAAATAGTTATATAGTTTTATGTTCATGGATTTATGACATAGTTCATATCACACACCATTGAGAATTGTATCCTATCTGTAGCACAGTAAATTTTCAGGTCAGCTTCATTACATGTAGCTAACAGTATATACTATGTTTCACGCGTTTTTGTGTGTTTTTAAGATAGATTGACCTGAAGAAATTACGTCTTGTTTATATATTATTTGTTGTTGTTATTGCTTTTGTTGTTTTATTTGAGAATAACTATGGCACAGCAAATGACCAGAAAGGTTTCTTTCGTTGAAAGTAGTTCTTAGCGCGTGGACATCATGACTGAGACGATTGGTCTGAGATGACTAGACTGAGATAAGAAAAGTAAGGTTAGCATAACAGCTAGATTTCTCTGTCGCTTGGGTGGGAATATATATATATATATATATATATATATATATATATATATATATATATATATATATATATATATATATATATGCATATATATTGTTTTCACGAAACAAAAACAAAATCTCTTTCAGACATTCCATCAATACGTTACGTGCTTTACGTCATTCCAGTCATTGGAGGACTTGGGGCTATTATTGCTGTCGTAACCTGCTTGCGGAAGAAAAATATACCTTGGTACATCAATTGTTACCATTCTACACAAAGTTTACTTGAAGTGCGTTAGAATGAACTCGCTTTTAGATATAATGTTTTGAAGGACATATATATATATATATATATATATATATATATATATATATATATATATATATATATATATATATATATATATAGCCTCATCATCATCACTATCATTATAAACAGTTTTTGACCTAGTGTAATCAATCATCGCGGCAAACATCTAATCAGTTCCCTCCACTTGTTTCAATCTTGTACCAATGCCCATGTCTCCTCAACACCTACCAGGTTCATTCGGTGATGTTGTCAGTCCACTCTGTCTCTGTTTACCTGTCCTTCTACTATCCTACACGATGCCTTGCAGTATTGTTTGTATGCAATTGGCTCTAGTGACATGGCCATACCATTTCATTTTTCTCATTTTGACGGTGTTCAGGAGATATTTATATTGACTTACTTTGTGAATGTCGCTGTTACGTACCTCTTTCGCCATTGGTGATGTGGTCTATGTAAGATTTGCCAAGGATGGTTCTGTATCATCTCTTTGCAAGTGCCTGGATTCTTTGTTGTAATTCTGCTGTCAAGGTCCAGACCTCACATGAAAACAACAATATTGAGATTACTAGTGTTTTCAATAGTCATATTTTAGTTTTCAGGCAGATAGTCTTGTTTCTACAAATGTGTCTTTGCTTCTACATAGCTGGTGATGTTTGTGCTGCCTGTGACCAACGTCCTGCTCTTGATCTCTCTTCGGTGATTATGTAACCAACATAACTGAACTGGCACGCTGTTTCCAGTTCCTCTTCTCGAACTTTAATCTCGGCTGAGATTTGGTTGACAGTATTTTCCATCAGCTTTATCTTCTCAGCGCATATCGAAAAATAATATTGTGGACATACGCCCTGGTCAATGTAGAACAAGATATGAGTGATATTAAATGTTCCAAACTTGTTAAACTTCTCAACATTGAAGAGGAACAATATATCTATATGTTTAAAAAAATGTGTGTTTTGATAAGTTGATCAATCCCGACATTTTACAAATGACTTTATGATATTTCAAGAGCTATCCGATGTAATTATTGTTATCTTGCGGGTATCTTAAATAGTGTTGATTAAGATGTTTGAAGACAGAGCTCGTTGCCTCGTGTCACTTAAAACCTTTTATAAATGATATGGGATTCATGACGTCAACTGGAAGGCTGGCTCGCACCATAATTTGACACACGTGTTAACTATGAAAATGCAAACAATACTTCGTCTTAAATAACATTGTTCAATTCAGTTTAAGATTCGTTTAAGTAAATTATATAAGTTCTAAACTAAAGGGATTACGACAATAGAGTGATATTGTTTCCGAATGCCAGTTGTACAAATTAATAAGAAAGTCTGGTTATTTTATATTTGTTGAGCATATAATTCAAAAGGGGTCTGTTACATGTCGTTAGTCTGTCATTGGTTTAAGGACATATGGTGCAGAAATTTACATTTTACAATTCTAAAATTACGCTTTGTAATATGTTCATGTGTGTCTGTACGCGAAATAAAGAAAGACAGAGACAATATCCGTACGTGTTACAAGAAAATGCGATCGCTGTAAGCTAAGCTTATGTTAATGCAAGTTTACTAAAAGTCCATATGCATATTAAAGTGCTTTCTAATTCATACGTGCTGAATCAAAATATATAGTTTGGTTATTACGTCTTGTGCCATAGTTATAAAATAGCCTAGATGGGGAAATATATCTCCTATTGTTATTGATCTATATATTATAGAATGAGTTGATAATGGCTTTAAATTAGAATTATATAATCTAGCATGACTGATTCATACACGTATTAGAGTCGTAAAGTTTTGAAATCAGGTTTTTGAAAAAATAGTTAAATCATGCATATTAAATAATGACGTTCTAATCGAATTCATATCTTTGAAAACCCATGACATCCTTTCTATGACAAGAACTATAAAATGCTGAAGAATTTGTAAAGGTTCCACATTCAATTTTATTTCTAGTGT
Organism: Unio delphinus; assembly: GCA_029339505.1. Classification (NCBI taxonomy): domain Eukaryota; kingdom Metazoa; phylum Mollusca; class Bivalvia; order Unionida; family Unionidae; genus Unio; species Unio delphinus. The sequence continues at coordinate 10,349,100 of JAQISU010000122.1, read as the reverse complement.
TATCGATTCCCATCACAATATAAGCATTATTTGTTTTCAGCACATCTATAGCCCGAGTATCAAACACTGTTGTAAATGCACATTCTGGTGTAGGCGAAAGCAATCAAGAGGAAACCGTATCGCAACATTACTGGACAATTGTGACTAATGTAAAAGGAGACTTTTTCACTGCCGTTGAAAACGATATTAATGTGGAACTCAGACAGGTCGCCGATTCAGCTGCAAATACCATTCCAATATACAACATGTCTGAAGAACATGAAGCATACTCATATTCGTTCAATTCAGATCCCATAGAAATTGAGACAAGCTGTTCAGATTCTACAAAAAGTGAAGGGTATATTAACCCTATTCATTCAGATCCTACTAAATTCAATGAATATAGCGATCCTAGATGTTCTCAGCCCATAGAATGCAACGCATGCATACATCCTGTTCCTTCAGATCCTATGGAGCATGATATATATACTGATTCTACTCCTCCAGATTGCAAAGGAGGCATTCGATCAATAGATGACCCGACTTCTTTACATCACGGGAAACATGATGAATATACCACGTCTGCTTATTTGGATGCAATGGAACGTGATAAAAATAATGATAATGTAGAAACCGAAAATGTATAAACTGATAGACATCTCGATAATATCCCTTCAGATTTAGTGTAGACTGATGTGTGTTTGCATTTATAAGTCACATTATAGCAATATTCATAAGAAAGCGAGGCAAGAGGAGGGGAGATGTATTTCACAGCATTGTGACTACGTGATGTGCATGCATTATGCATACTCGGTATTCTTTAACTTAGATTGTGTTAATCAGTTTGTTTTGGTCTTCATCATGTTTCAAAATACTGTGTAAATATCCTACAATGCTGCTCTAGCATTGTGCTTGCAATGGTAAGCACGATATTGTTATGCTCTCTGGCCGTTGATCTCTGGCCGTTGATGTTAACATAACAATGAAACGTGTACAGTTTTGTTGCTGTGAGGAGTAACACCATTTTTCAGAACATGGTTAACTAGCTACTCATGCTTTCAGTATAAAATGGTGGAGGTAGAACAATGTATAAATGAGAAGAACCGCCGACGCAAGGGAAACCAATGGCGAACACTTTTACTTACTCATATTGGCAGCACACTTTACGGATTGCTTCATAACCATAAAAATGTGTTTATGGTAACATACCTTACAGCGTGTGTTTCCCAACCACATCAGGTACTTGTTGTATGTAGAGAAATACATAAACAAATACCCTACTCGGTTTGGTTCCAGAAAAAACTTACACAAATGTCGAATAAATTATTTTACAGTGGTTCTGTACAAACAAACCAGTTATTGCTGCAATATACATATGCCAGTAACCGTAACGATAGCATGTTGCATGTGAAATAAAAACGTACATTATTTGTGTTATCCATGTTATATGATAGAATTGCCGTCTACTATTTTGAATGTTCCAGTAAATTTGTTTGAATAAACTTTACAGTTATTCCGACTTTTGTCATGTAATGCAATGATATCGGACAACGTATACTTTATTTCAAGAAAGCATTTTGCGGACCAAATGAATATAGATTTGGGTTGTATGCACTGAATGACGAGATATGTTAACGCTGCTATATTCAGCGGGACTATACAAATTCATGGATGAACCATTCTTTCAAAACACTCGAGTGCAGTAGTTATAATTAAATCATGTGATATATAACTAGCCGAATGCACGTGCCAATCCACAACGTATATCCATGCATTTATACATAACTATTTCATATGTGCTACATATATCAACTAAGTATATATTTAGCTGTAACCTGTGCGCTGCCATTAATTGTGAGATTGGCTCAGAGGACTGTAGTGCATTACAGTCGAAAAAACTACATCAGGATCAACGGGGTGTGTAGGGAATACGCAGGCTCTTTAGGTAACGTTCCACAGACTGTGATTGGTGTGCCATACCGAAACTAATTTAGACTAAAGTGGAACATGACAGTTTCGGTTTTGTACGAAAACCAAATGACAATAAGAACAAAAAATAAACAGTTCCAGTAAGGAGGTGAACATACCGAAACTACTTCAGATAAAACTAGAAAATGACAGTGTCTGTTTGGTAGGAAAACCACAATGACAACAAAAAAATAAAAACACAAAACCATTGAAGGGGTGAACAAATCGAAACTACTTCAGACAAATTATAAAATGAAAGTTTCGGTTTAATACGTGATGTCTGATTGTCAAACCAAGGCTTCCTCCAAAATCGAAGAAAACAAAACAGAACTAAGCCTTCTAACTTTCGAGACGCATATTCGTTGTCGCGCCATTTTTGCTGCTAGGGTTTTTACCAAATATTTTATCAAGTCCGATACGATATCTTGATCTACGGTCATGTTAATTTATCGTTTTCAATCCATATGGGACTGACTTAGCATGACTAAAGAAATTTCTAAAATGATTATAATTCATATCACCGCCACATCACGTGTTAAAGTCAATTACTAATTAATCTTTTAATTAATGATTAGCGAATTAGTTTTTAAGATCTGCGATGAAGGATAAACCGGAAGTATATGTTGGTAATTAATAGTATTATGGAATCTACTTATTATTCCCCAATAATATAGTGGATGGACAAATCAGCAATTAATAAACTCGCCAAAGCAGCAAAAGTCATAGAAGTTACTGCATCAGATTGGTTATAATGACAGGCGATATATCAGACTTACCTACCACCGCCTAAACAAATCCGTTTTGCACAATTTGATGTCATCGTTTCAAATGAAAGTTAATCAGGCGGATGTCATCGTTTCAAATGAAGTTAATCAGGCTGATATGTTATTTAACCCACATGATACTGTCAAAAGTTAACTATAGTTGATTACCAAGTGTGATATGTGCGTTAAATAATAATAGTACTCGAACAATCATAATGAAATATAATAACTCGATCACAAAGCGGAATATTCCCACACGAAATGATTTTCAAAACCAAAAAGGACTCAGTAATGTGACTGTGAGATATTTATATAAACCAAGTGAGCTCGAGGGAGGTCAAAAAGAGCTATTGATCCTTTTTGGAGTGTCACGTCACACAAAATATCTAACATAACAAGATCTACGTGTAGACACGCAATCTATAGATTATAATAAACTGCTCCTCATCGTGGATTTACACGTGAACAGTTACAAGCGATTCCCGAGAATACACAATCACAACCGCCATGACGTAACTAGCAAATCTACGTCTATTACACTCTAGACATGTCAACATAACGTTTTCTACTGTATGACCACGACTGCTATATTTTCTGTCTGCGGTAAATTGGTGTGGAGTTTAATCCGATTACTGCCATAGCATTATACAATTACAGCTCGCACATTAAAAATCAACGTCAATTTCGAAGTCGCGATTATTCGTTTGTCGCTCTGTTTATAACCAGCGAGTGTTGTTCCTATTATATCAAGCCTAACAATTCCATTGCTTGTGGTGTCATTATAATCTAAAATCACTCAACGAAGTTGATTTATTTTTCTAACTTGTGACACTGTGAAATAAACTAAATTCGAGCACTCGATGCGATCATATACGATCCTAACAACTGTTATCAGAGATTGTTAACCCCTGAGATGAGTGTATCGTCCATGCATATCCTAGCTTCAAAGGAGATTTGTCAGCGCGCAGTGCATCTTCAACAACACTGATATCGACCGGAACACATATTATTTAGTACGAGAGTCTATTTTGTCTTCGTGTATCAGCTGGTCTGTAACATAATTGTACAGGTAATTCTGAAAAAATTTCGTTTTGTAATTGAAACAACCGCTGTTGAAGTTTGTCTCTGAGTATTTTTCAACTTGCCAAAATCAAATCGTTTGGTCTCCACGCTTCCCAAAAATCATTTATATTTGTTTCTGAAATTATTGTACGTGCTATTTCACATTGGATTTTATCTGACTCTAATCTGATTAATTTCTTGAACTCGCTTAAATCTGGATCGATCGGTATTAATTTCATCCTAATAATCTACAAATTGTTTCAACCAATCATGCGGAGACAAACCGACAAATGGTGGTTTATGACCGTGATCACTACACATTATCACAGCTGTATATTTTGTTAATAGCCAATTCAGAAACATTTGTAATGTTTCCAACGACAGTGTACATATCTCATCCCAAATCATGATCTTTGGAATATATTTCTTACCCATTCGATCAGGAGTCCATGCGTTACCCTTCTACCGAAATAAACTGTGATAAGTGCATGAATTAATACCACGCTGTTTCATCTTTTTCGAATGTTTGTGTGTGGGTGCTAGCACAATCATATCTGACTTCTCACGAAATAATTCGATCACTCTTGTTGTTTTTCCTGAGCCGGCACATCCGTTTAAGAAACATTTTTATATCTACATACTGGATTGGATAACGAAGGTGCACTCCTCCAAAATTATGATATTTGATTATTTTTCAGGTAATTATCTTCAATCGCAACATCCACTGTTTCATAATAATCATGTAACATGTCGTGTTGTATTCTCCATGATCACCATGGCGCATCAGAAATTGTAAAACGAGCCACTATTCTATCTACTTGACATCTATATTAAATGAATCAGTGGCGACTCTGACTGCAGTATCAGTGAATTTATCATCGATAGTTGTTTTATTGAAACATAAGGCAGCATAGATGATCTTTAAATTGATTTTCTGAGCAGATTTGCCATCGATGTAACTAACAATTGTACCAAACTTTGTTCCGTCAGACAAATAAGCCTTTTTACGACTGAGAAATATTTTTCGCTGTTGCATCAACGATTATTAATTCGTATAAATTCATATTCAGCGTCATCTAAAATATATCGTGAATAATGCCGCTTATGATCATATGCTCCTCCTTCTGTGATTCTTCTACATATATCTTTATAGTTTGTATTATTGATTTCAAAGATCTACTTTGATCGTTTCACAAGATAGTCCTCGGTGAGATCAAGACAATTATCCTTATAATCAGTAATAATTTTATCAACACTATCAGGTTGTGGTAACCAAACCTGAGTCTGCGCTCGATATGATATAATTGCCTCACCGAAAATCAGCGATATCAATATTTTACAATCGATCATATAACGTGATAACTCTATTGGTGCCCAGTATGTTTCAGAGAAATGTCCACAAAACGAAAACTAACAAATCGCATGAAGTCCTTTAGTAATTTCGAATATATTACACTAGTAAAAATTGGATAGTGGTCCATTTACGTCGTCCATATGACGAGATATATGCAGCATACGTAAGCACCATACACAGGCACCACACACGGGCATTAGACGGTCAGCATAGACAAGCCCACACACGTAGTCACCACAATATGGCACCACACACGCAGTTACCACAACACTGCACCACTTCAGCACAACACGTCACCACACTTCAGCACAACACTTCAGCACAACACGTCACCACACCACTTCAGCACAACACTTCAGCACAACACGTCACCACACCACTTCAGCACAACACTTCAGCACAACACGTCACCACACCACTTCAGCACAACACTTCAGCACAACACGTCACCACACCACTTCAGCACAACACTTCAGCACAACACGTCACCACACCACTTCAGCTAAAATTAAAACAACCGAACCGTGTAATACATATGACACGGTCAAGTATTTTCACACATATATGTAGCGCATGCGCGCACATGAAATAATTATCCATGTACATTTAACGTTAAGCATGCAGCGTATAATTCAACTCAATTATGTTCAGATACAAAAGAACTAATGAAACAAAATATAGTACTTCTGATAAAATGGCGCTGCCTAACCTATGTATTTATTCTATAGATTTTATAAGAAATACTAAACATCTAATATGTAAAACAATGAATTATATCATAATACAAATAGCAATGAGAACAAAGTTAAATCTATTGTCACCTCTTTTAGCTGATAGATTGCTCCGTTTGGGATGGAAGCGTTTCCGACAAGAATGGATCGTAATGTGATTTCTGTCTTATAATTTCGTCCTTATATACCCCTAGCTGTGACAGATATGCGCAGCTAGGTACTTTAAACTGCAGGCAATTTCGCACATACAGCATGAGCTGAGTGTTCGCTCATTATGTCGAAATAACTAAAAAGCCCAAAAAATAATAAACTACCCTCGGTAAAAATGTACGCAGTAACGAAATCGAGACTAGATTTTTGACCACATATACATATTGAACATAGTCGTATACAATTTCGTGACAGTTAGGTTACGCAGATTTATATCTTTCTGACAAAATCAGCTGCAACTGACGTGACTATAAAACAGTTTGTTAGTAATTGCTCGGTATTATCCTTTGAACATTTCTTAGCGAGATTTCTCATCGTGCCGTGAAGAGATTCCTTGCGGTAAATTTCACCGTTATGTCCTATAAATTGATAAAATTTACCCTCCTCATCTTCAAATCTCTGTAATAACCACACTATCATCGTTTTCACTTAATTCGTAAATAAAATCAAACAAGTTCTCTGTGTATTATCTAAAAATTTAATATCGTGAAAATATTCTTACAGCATAAAATGTGACAATGTGTATGGGTGGGTTAGTTAAGTGATTGTTTAAGATTGAAAACATGAATGGAATCCAGGAGTTTTAACTTGCATATGTTCCCAGGACAGTCAAAGTGAAAGTTGAAATCTCCAAGAATAATTAGGTTGCCACCTATCGCATTTCCCTACTTCAGAAGATTCGGACACTGCTCCAAAAAGAGAGATTCACTCAGCTTTTATTTCTCTTCTCTGATAAGGGCGGTAATGACACAAAAAATGGACTGACCTTTGTACCAATGTGATTGTGGTTTGGACTAGTTCAAACGATGTGTGGCAGAAAATGAAGGTTGTGTTTTACTTAAGGCATTGCATGATATAATTCTATGTGATCACAGCAATTCCACCTACGCGAGAGTTGTGAGGGAACATCTTGATGTAGTAATCGGTGGGTGTTAAATCATCACACTTGGATTCAATGCCTGATGGTTTAGATATATTTATGTCAAGAAGGAGACGTCAATATTCTGGTCGTTGATACGATTACCTATTTCTGTGCGCTTTTCCGGTGATGCTACTGCTTGAGCGTTGAATACTGCAATACGTAGAGCAGCAGAGGTGGTGAATCAGACAACCTTGTAGAGGCATTGATTCGGCAATCTAAGGCTTCCTCGAAAATTGTAAAAAAAAATGCTTCGATTCGGCAAATTGAGGCTTCCTCAAAGAAGCCATTGTGGTTGTCACTCACCCCCTCTGCTGCTATGGGTTAACTGAATATTTTATCAAGTCCCACACGATATCGCGTCCGAGGATTCGATAAATTTATCATCACAAATCCGTGTGGGATTGAGTGAGCGTGACTAAAGATATATATAAATCGATTATGATCCATATCACCGCAGCACCAAGTTTGCCAAATATTTCGTAGCATTTGAGTATCAACTCCGTTAAACACACACAATAAATTGCAGTTATCTCTGATCACCTTTGGTATTTGAGTGTACCGTTGAGTGACATATATCACGTAGGTGTTTTTATGCCTGCCTCTGGAAAATATCCTGGCAGGGTTTTTTTTGATTATCTAACATGATATCATCATATACGACTAAGTTGTTAATACTTCCATCGATATCATCAATGTTCGGTGCTTCTTCGATATCGGTTATACATTCAATAATACCCTCGCCGTTGAGTTTATTCCTCTCTCGTTAGCATCTTTAACACTTCATAGCATCGTTGATAGTCTACACTCGAGGCTACTAAATACAACTTTTCCCATTTTATCCATCTCGTTTTCAAATTAAGTAACACTTGTGTTTTCCCACTTCCAGATGGTCCTATTAAAATCATTCTAATTCAATTTAGCAATAGTGCATGGTGTTTAGTAGGTTGTCGTCGTCGGGTAGCTGAATAATCAATTACAGTCATGTTATTATAAATATATTATGGATCTATATTGTGCGAAATGTAAGGCGCGTACTGCTACAGATGACTTGACGACAATTACAACTAAAACTAACCGATCATCACTTTCTGGTAAGTGTGTACAATGCAGTACAAAAAAAAAATCGATTTGTTTCCCTTGATAAAATCAAGAATGAAAAAAACCAAGGAGGTGATATTGCAGCCAAGCTAACTAATTTCCCGGGAACACCAAAGGCAAAGTATCCAGGAGAAAACACTTTCCAAGATATAGTTATTGTGGACCCGGAACGAGACTCGATATCCGACTCGATGATCAAAACCAAGCTCGACATGGTGAAGGACCAATAAACGCTATTGATAAGGCGTGTCATGCCCATGATGTGGCTTATAAAAGCAGTAATCTGCAACACCGACATATCGCATATGTGAAATTGATTCATGCGTTGAATTCTATCACTGATACATCCATCAAGGAAAAATTGGCTTCATGGTTAGTAAAATCGGCTATGAAAGGTAAATTGATGTTAGGTGCTTGTAATTAATAACAACATGGAATCTATATATTATTCTCCACGAGGATACTGGAGGGGTAAAGCAGCAATTGGTAAACTTGCTAGCGCCGCGAAGGTGAAATATACCACCGCGGCCAACTGGTTATCCAAACAGGCGATATGGCAAATATATATACCACCGCCTAAGCGAATTAACTACTCGCATTTTGCTGTCATCGTCCCTAATGAGGTTCATCAGGCCGATATATTATTTCTGCCGCATGATGGTTTTTACAAATACGCGCTAACCGTAGTTGATGTTGCGAGTCGATACAAACAAGCAGATCCGCTAAAAATGAAATCATCAACTGAAGTGGCTTCTGCGTTTAAAAGGATTTATCAAATGGGTTTTATGCGTTGGCCGAATCTATTACAAGTTGATCCAGGCAAGGAATTTCAGGGTGCAGTGTTATCAACAATGGAGCATCATAATGTCTCTATCAGACGAAGGCATACTGCACTACATCGCGATCAGGCAATTATTGAACGATTTAATCTTACACTTGCGGAGCGGTTATTTGGATATCAATACGCAAAGGAATTTATTCAGGATAAACGATCCCGTGAATGGGTCAAGAGATTACCAGGTGTAATTTCCGTGCTGAATAATGAGATTACTCGAACAATCAACATGAAACCTAACAACGCGATTAAAAGGAAATCTATACCAGTACAACCGCTAAAAAGATTTTTCAAAACAACCAATACTCGGTAATGTCACTGTTAGGTATTTATATGAACCAGGAGAGCTCGAGGGCGGCACAAAAAGGGCTACTGATCCTATTTGGAGTGTTACTGCACATAAAATATCTAGTATAACACGATCCACAGGTAGACTAGCAATCTATTGATTGGATTCAACTGCTCCTCTGCGAGGATTTACTCGTGAACAACTACAAGTAATACCCGAGGATACTCAATTACCACCGCGTAGTCTTAACTAGCGCCTCTTTGTCTGTTACATTCAAGACAAGTCAGCATCACATTATCTCTAGTATGACCTATGCTGCTATCTTTTCTATCGGACCAACTCCAACGCATTATACAATTGCAACTCCTGCAGTGATTATTCTGTTGTTGCTTCAGCGTAATTATAAATTCAGCATAAATATCAAATCCTCTATTATTTTTGTATGCTGCTGTTTATAACCAGAAAGTTGTTTTCTTATTATGTCCTTGACAGAGTCAAGGCTGACAATATCACTTACTGTAGTGTCATTATCATCTAAAACAACTCTTCGAAGCTGATTTATTCTTCATACTCTGGATACTGCGAGATAAACTAAATTCGACTACTCGATGTGATTATCCAACATCCAAACAATTAAATCTGATATAGTCAATCCCTGTGAAGAATGCATCGTCGCTGCGTAACCTAGCGTCCATGGGGATTTATCAACAAGCAATGCATCTTCGACGACGCTGTTATCAACCAGCACAATATGATTTAACACTAAATTCTGCTTTTCACGCTCTCCTGGAATATCAACTTCAATATTCTGTTTTCGTGTATCCAAAGGCCTGTAACACGACGGTACTGGAAGTGTTGCAAATTTTGTCTTTATGCAATTCAAATAACTTCATCGGAAGTGTGTCTCTGACTATTTTTCTACTTGCGATTATCAAATCGTTCGGTCTCCACGCTTCCCAGAAAAATTTTAATGGTGTTTCTGAAATTATTTCACGCGCTATCTCACATTGAATTCAATCAGGTAGTAATCTGATTAGTTTTTTGAACTCGCGTAATTGTTCGTCAAGTGCTCTATGCTCGGTGTTAATATTTTCATAATAGTCTACAAAATTCTTTAGCCAATCATGTGGGGATAAACCGACAAATGATGGTGGTTGGCCATGATCGCCACACATGACGACTTTTGTATTCGCTAGCAATAACCACTCGAGAAACTTTTGTAATACATCTAACGACACCGTTCATATCTCATCCTAAAAAATGACTTCAGGAATAAATTTCTCACCCATTCATTCGTTCAGGAGTCCATTCATCGCATTTCCATCGAAAGAAACTATGATAAGTATAGGCATTTACCCCTCGGTGTTTCATCTCTCTGGTTTGTCAATTCCAGTCAGAATTCCTTGTTTGGAATCTCGACTCACAACGACGGTACTTATATCCTTCAAGATGGGTTCGTATTTATCCCAAATAATCCAATCTCCTGTGTCTGAGCGGATAATGAATTTTATGATAGAAAAATACCTTTCCGCCCCAAGATGTGAAATTATCACTGCTACGCTTTTATCGTTCATGGTAGCATCAACTTCACTATAGATTCAAAATGTCGACCAACAATAATATGCTCCATCACGCTTGAATTCATTAAAACAATCACGAATTTTACACAACATGCTTCTATCACGAATTTTACCCTTTGGTGTATCAGAGACTCTATCGAGATTGAATTTAGCATTTTACCAAGTCGTAATTTTCGATAATCTCTTGAACTCCTTCATGCTATAATTAAAACAAGTATTTAAATAGAAAGTTTTTTATATAATGAATCATTGCAAATGGCTCATGATTGGATCATTGACCCAGTGTAATAAAACATGCTGAAAGGAGTTATATGGGTATCATATGCAAAGCTTTCGACTCCATCAAGGACAAAGTCATAAAAACTCCTCAAGACTACATCAGAATATTCTCAAGTTCATTCAACCAAACAATTAAGTAGACAAATAGTATTAGTATACAAATGAACCTAGAATTCAGACCACATCCTGTGATCACAAACTATGAGGCATCCAGTAATGGTATTGTCAGACATCGTAAACTGAAGAAACCAGTTGGGTGGGATAATGGTACCGCTAGGAAGAAGAAACATCTTAATCACAGAATAATATATGAATGATTCCATGGATTGATCAAGGATGTTTTTGTTATCGATCACATTGATTCCTATCCTAAGAACAATTCTTTATCAAATATGCAGGCTGTTAAACAAAGTAAAAATTTGAAACGAGGAAAGACTGAAGAATACTAGAAAAAAGCGAGACCTGTAAGATCTTTTAATACAACAAATAACGAGAAATAGTAATTCAGACAATAGATAAGGCCGGGAGATATTTCGATATTTGTCCACCTTCTGCTCAATGCGTTGCAGTGGGAATTTGTCGATCTGCGATTTCAAAAAAGACAGGACAAAATATTCAATTCATTTATGTCTGAGGCGTCCATCTCTGGAAATATATTTTTCATATTAGAAGTATATAATTATTAATAATATGAATTCTCAAAATATCAATGAGGTTATAACCGAAATTTTAATTTTGAAATCTCAGGGGGTTTGCTCATCTGATTGTTTAAACTGCGATCAAATTATGTCCGACTTCCAGGATATTAAATACGGCGCTATGAATAACACAAATATACTACCCAAAAAATATGCCCTTATTAAACGAATTCAAAATTCTATCCGTGACTCCCTGCTATGTTGTGAAGAAGTCAGTAAGTTTGTCCCGTTATTTACTATCGTGATAAGAATAAGAAAGGAATTAGGGAAGGAATATGAAATACAAAGAACAATTAATTCAAAAATTAGATATATAAGATTCTTAATTGAACAAAACGAAAATTCCCCTTCGGATGGTCGGTTTTAGTCAATAATGGCGTGTAATAAATATTTTTTTAGATTCAAATTGGAAAATTGTTTACAATTTAATTTAATGGTTAATGATTGGCTCGTGTAAGATTAGAGGCAATTAAGATATTTATACCAATCCGCGACTCTGTCAGGAATAAACTACAAGCTAGACAGAGTTTACAAACGGATTTTGCTGCGGGATCTGAAGAGTTATTTAAACCAATAACCACAGCAACGAAGGGGGCAATATCAGCTACTGAGCGAGCTATATGAGGGGATGTTCCCGAGACGGGGCAAAAAAAGAAAAGACACTTTTGGTGAACTTGAAAAAAATAGCAATAGGAACTGAACAAACAAAACAAGCTGTACAAAAACTCCACGGTTATATATCATCTCAGCAGGAAATTGAACGATTAGGTGATATTGATGTTAGTGAACCACCTGAATAAAAAAGAACAGTAGATGATTTACACGCGAGATTTAACGAGGAAGGGTTAGCAGCAATTGTTGAGACTAAACCAGCAGAAATTCCTGCGCTTGTTGTACGACTTATGAAAACAGAAAACAAATGTTGAAACCAGAACATCATAATTATGTTAGAAGTATAACTCATTGGGCTGATGTATTCTACAAAATAAAAACTGAAACAAGTCAAATTAAGACAGATAGTGTATCATACATTGAATATATCAATGCAGTGGGTAAAGTGTATAAACAATATGAAGAACTAAAACAACAACAAAAACCGCAAAAATTGCAAAAAAAAAGAAAACAACCTTCAAAGAAAATATCTTTCTCACCTAAAAAACAACAAGAACCTCAACAACAACCACTGTATAGACCATCTGATCGAGATAAAAATGAAACATTTTTTCAGGATTTAATAAATCGAGACAAAGAATGGGAACAAGAAAAATATCTTCAGGATTTAGGAAGTCAAGAAACAGATAAACAGGGTGCAACTGGTAAGGGACTAAGAGATTTCAGTGGGGTATCAGGTAGTGGTCTTATTCAGTGTCCTGGTAATATTGTCAGATATAACACGATTAGAAGTTCTCATCGGAGGAAAACGAGCTGGAAATAACTCACCGGAACTGATTAATGAAGCAGCTGATATCTGCAGGCGGTTATTTCAAGGCGGTATCATGGATATCAAAACATATCGAGATTTCATTAACGAGTTAGCGGTAAATCCTACTGATTATTACAGCGACTAAGTCACCACATTAGATAATTATCATTTAAATACGATGATCATACACTACAATCATGACAAACCAACCAGCGTCTACGTAGTAAACTCGCTGTTTCCAGTTTATAGAGCGTACTTTGGTGATGGTCTCGGTGATACAATTGCAGGATTATTTGCAAGAATGGCTCCAAAAGTAGCGCCGCTAGTAAAACAATTATCAATGAAAGCCATTGATGTTATTCGTGATAAGTGTATTAGTGCTGTTGGAGATCTTGCAGGAAAAGCACTTTCCGTCGCGAAGGATAAATTAACAGCGCTAGTTCGGCGGACAAGGAAACCACAATTGACAACTCCGTCGTTACCGTTACCATATACAGCGGAAATGCACGCGAGTGTCAATAAAATAATAAATAATGCAGTGGATCAGAAACTAACGTCTGAAAACTAGCGACGATGATAATTCTACGAGTTTTACGATTTAGATCCATGGATTTATAATAAAAAGTTCAAACGGTCACCTGATCCAGCGTTTGATATGGACGCCGCAGTGCACAAGGATGATTATGTACGCGATTATCAATTGTATTCTTATCACGCAGTACAAACCAGATCTCCGATCAAGTATCGAACTTCAAGTTCATGATACCAGTAAATACTTTCTACCGTGTGAAGCGTTTATCGAAGTAGAAGGAGAGCTTTTACGAGAAAATGATACAGAATATCCAGATAACACCCATGTCGGTTTTGTTAATAATGGTATCATGGCGCTATTTGAAATTGCAAGATATCTCATTGATGGAAAGGAGATTGAGTCGATAGACCGCGAGGTTGACGTGGCCACAACAGTAATAGGGCTAGCAACATATTCCGACGATTATACAAGATCGTCAGGTCCTTCTATAATGTTTGCAAAGGATAATACGGATACGGCTGGAAAAATTCCATTTATTGTAAGACAACCAAAGGATCGTGTTGCTAACCCTGCTGATGTTGCTGGTATCCAGGATATGATTATAAACCATGATCCTAAATACAACCTAGGAGCTGCAACACGTATGTCAATGTTGAAGGGGAGGCGTAGATCATTTTCATGCGTGATTCCACTACATCATATATTCAGATTCTGCAGAAATGTCCGAAAAGTTATCTACGGGGCGAAGCATGCAGTAGTACTCGTGCGTAAGGGTACTGACCATAACGCAATTTGGAGGATTTTAGCGGATGTACGTCCAGATCATGTAAATGATGATGCCGGTAAAGTCGTTGTAACAAAACTATCATTGTGGATGCCAGTGTTGACTCCAACACTCGGCACAGAAGAACAGTTACTATCATTTATGGATTAAGGAGGAAAATCATTGTTGAGTTGCCTAACGACGACTACAGATGTTAAACAGGGCAACGCCGATGGTATATTCACATGGAATCTGGCATCGAGACAAGGTGTTTCAGCTCCGCGTCATATATTTATTGCGTTACACTTTAGAGCCCGTTTAACCCGTCCGACAGGACCACCAGTTGGTGGGGTACCTGTTGTCCTTATTCCGAATTATAGAGCGTTGCTGTCATTCTAAGTGATAAATCAATGGTACTCGAAGGTGTTGGTGGGCGAATGCGAGTGATAGATGCACCAGTGGAAAACATGTAACAATTAGATCAATCTGTTATTGTATAATGTCATATTGTCATTTTAGTGTTACGTTACCATCCGGTCTACTCAAGAAACTGCAATCAGAATCAGCTAAAAATTGTGGTACCACGATCACGCTGAAACACAATCAGATGACTGGCGGGGCGAATAAATTGTCGCTGACGACTCGTCAAGTAAAACACTTCAATGATGCGTTCAAGGATAAAAAAAGGCGTTCAGATAACTCTCTCTGCGGCTGCTATAAAAAATATGATAAAATCGGGTGGTATATTCCCGCTGTTAGCTGCAAATCCGGCGTTGATATCCGCGGCTGTCCCAGCGGTTACCAAAGCGGCAGCGTTAGGGGTCGTTGGTACCGCGGCAGGAATGGCACTAAGGAAAGCAACTGGGCAGGGGTATAACAAAAGGGAAAGGGTCTAAGACTACCAGGAACCTCGTACTCATGGTACATCGGAAAAGGTCTGAGAATACCATGAACGGTTGATTAACTCGGGAATCTTCGGTTCCGTTGTCTAATTTTGATTTACTCGATGCTGCTAAAAAACTATTGATAAAATCTTCAGAGGTGTCTTTATGAAAAATCAGTTGGCGACACAACAAAACAGCACCGAAACCGGTATTATTAATCTCGATAACAGCACCGGACCTGGTACTCACTGGGTTGCATACGCAACTGATCCGCGCGTGATTGTTTATTTCGATTCATATGGGTTAGCGCCACCGAAGGAATTCATGCGTTATATCAACCGCTTAAACACCCCTCGTTGGTATTCCACGCTACCAACACAACAAATGAATGATCCACCAATATGCGGCAACGAAGTCTTAAATAACCTTGAAGCTATTTCAACATCTGGGAAACCACCACATGTTGTCGTAAATGAATATACGAGTAACCGCTTTTAGAGAGAGAAAGAGTTTTACAATAACATGATTGATATTTTGTAGATATTTTTATCAGGGCTGAAGAAACTCGATGCTGATGGCACTGCAACCGGTGATATTAAAAATAATCAAAGATGAAATAGCTGAGACGTTAAACCTAGCAAGTGTTGATCCCAATGAAATAGTTGTATTTCAAGATCGTCAGGGTAAATTGAAAACGATTAATATTTCTCTTGATGATATTTTAATTAAACAACGAGACGCAACCGAAATAACTTTTTCCGATCAGGGTAAACTCAAACTGGGTGTACTTGTTTCAACTATCTTGGAACGAATTAACAATATTGACAAGCCGTTATTAGATTTCCTTGGTAATCCTCCAGTGACCACACCGAAGCTCACAGAGATTAAACCTTCTATGTTGGAACTAGCAACACTTCAATCTAGATATGAAGAATACGTAAAAAAGTTTTCAGTTTTTCTTAAAAATATTATTGATAAATTTTTTGGAACCGAGTTGGATAAAATTGAAATAAAACTCCCGGATATTAAAAAATTCATCGATGAGACGAAATAATTCATCGAACAATGAAAATTGATTTTATGAGGATGATAACAATCATTGAAAAAACAAAAATATCTCATTGGAAAACCAACAACGTAGCATACACGATCCAACACTGATCATTTGCGTGGACTCCTACAGACAACAAATTAGATATCACTGCAACCGTCAAAGGTATTTATCGATTAACACTAGTGACACAGATTCAATTTAATATATCATCGTCAAGTTCATCTGGGGTCAACAATACGATATCAACAATCATCGAAAAGGATACAACCGAACAGTTCACGATAGCATCCACTGATACTAATTTGGCTAGGATTTCAGTATCATGGTATATGGATTTCGTAGCGGATTTGAGTAAATAACTAAATTGAAATCGTGAACTGATTTGGAAATAAAATGAAAGCACCGACGATACTTTCAGTATCTAAATACCGCTATGATCAAGTCAGAGAGTTTCAAACTAAACTCAAAACACTCACTGAGGAGTATCAAATAAAAATAAAAAAATACCGACGAAGAATCACAGCAATTGATGTTACCATGTACTCTGTGAGTGGTGTAATCATCGGAGCCGGAATTATACTCTACTCGGTGACAATGATTTCCCCGATAGCTGTTACAATTTGCATTTCTGCGGCTACAACAATTGCGTGAATAGTTTCAATTAACCAAACAAAATATCATCATGCAGCCAGCGTAAACTGCAAGATTACGTAATCAAATTTCATGTTGTATCAACCGCATACTCGCAATTATCCTCGATGATATCGTCGTCGCTCGATGATACATTTATATCAGATAGTGAGTTCTCAGAGATGGTAATTATTTATGATTCCGCGATGTCAAAATTAGAAATACAACATGAGTATAATAACAGTGACAACACCGCAAGAACTACTTCAACGAATAGTAAAAAATACAGAACCAATTCAACATATAATGGAAAATACCACACCGGTGAAGACATCAATAACCTCAGCCAATCCTGAATTCAGTGTGAATTTCCCTACTCCTATTGCCGCGAAAGAAATAGCGCTAGCAAAACTACGAGTGTATCACAGTTGGCCTAATATTAGGTCGGTAGCATTTGGTGGGCAACAACCGAATAATTACTTAGTGTTTGCGAATAAGAATAAAGAAGACGGGACCCCAGACTAGAACGTTGTTTCGATACCATCTGGGTCATACCAAATTGAACAAATCAATGCTGAATTCAGCGTAGAATAAAATATATTACGGGAGCAGAATCGAAAATCGCAATAACGGTCCACGAGCCGACACTATCATCTGCGATCGAGTTAAATTCACCTGATTATGTCGTAGATATCTATCAGAGTTCTATAGGAACAATACTAGGATGGCCTGAAATATCTCCTCGACAGGTTAATACACCACCTGAACCGAACAAATCTGATTATGTCACAGACAATAAATCATATCATGATTTTAACCCTAGAATAATCGACGGTGTTTATACGAAACTTTTAACAGAGCCTGTTTTTATCATAACGGAACATGGATCCTTGGACAGCGGGATAGTTGATGGATCGCACCTTCTTCATATGAAATCTCGAAAGTTTTTAATGCTTTTAAACGAGAACATAAGAATCATTTAGATGAATTACGGCAAAGTTTTCAAGAACATATTGTTGATTTATCATCGAAAACTTCAATTATCAAATACACGGAAATATTAAATAAAATTGCACGCGATATAGAATTGTTTAACATACGACCTTTTCAAGGAGTATTAGATGCCAAGGACGGTACTAATAAAATAGAATTTGCAAGAACACACAATATACGTGTAGAAGATATTCCGACATTTAAGTTTCTTGACTATAATATTCCAGAACTAAAACAATCAACCGATGATCTCGATGAGTACTTCCCCCAAATACTCGCCGCATGGAACAAAATACCACAACCACAAACAACAATTCTTAAATATAATAATGACCCAGACCAGCCATATCGCGCCACTCAACGTAAATATATCCTCGGTGATTGCATTGAATTTAGTATGTAATGTTATCGAAGGAAGCTATCAAATAAATCTCGAGCGATCAAATCAAGCTCAGCAGGGATATATTTTATACTCATTTGCCCCAACAGCTCCTCCAGGATTTCTAATTATTGAAGATCCAACTAATCCCGTCTATATGAGATGTCATAATGATTCATTAACGAGAATTAATTTCAGACTTTCTGACCAGTCAAATAATCTAATTGATTTACAAGGCGAGGTCCTACAAATTAGTCTGTTTGTGAAATCAAAGTGATTTTCATTCTTAACCCATAGCAGCAGAGGGGGTGAGTGACAACACGACAATGGCGTCTTTGACGAACCCTCAATTTACCGAATCGACGCTTTTATTTACAATTTTCCAGGAAGCCTTAGATTGCCGAATTGACGCCTCTACAAGGTTGTCTGATTCACCTCTTCTGCTGATCGTAGTGGTATCCCTGAGGCAGTTGACACAACTATTGACGATTTAAGATGAATTCGAACCGGGTTATCAAAATTTAACGGCCGAATTTTTAAATTGTTTATCTGTTACGGCCGAAAGGTAGATAACTTGAAATCTCGTTCATGTTCTTCGCCGGTCAGCTTTGAAACAACGTTTCCTTTTTTCGCTTCCGTTTACATTTAAGTAATGATGCATGTAGTCCTAGTTCGTTTAGTCTTTGGCAAAATGTAGTATCAAGAGTCGAGGTGTGGTCATTTAAAGCAATTAATAAGGTTCCATTAAAGCGTGGAGGTTTATTTTAAGACAAACGATGTCTTAACTGTGGAACAAAACAGCGGAGAAAATTTCTAATTGTTCTCGTTTCCAAAACAAAGAGATGAATAAACACATACAAACTAAACAGCTAATCCACGATGAAGCAATGTAGACGAAGATAGACAAGAAGCACATATATCATGAAAAATAGCACACCAAAGAAGAGCCCTCGTCAGGCAGTTAAACGATGGCGGCCATCTTTCCGGAATCCATCACCTTCATCAACAGGTGTATCATCAGATATTTCTTCAGGTCCCGGTCCTAATCTTCCTAAAACATCATGGTCATCATATGTTATTCCTTCTTGTTGAGGTGGGAAAGGTTCTTGCTTTAAATATGTTTGTCTCTTTGTATGTTTTCTTCGCTGTTTTATTTTCTCTTTGCGCTGTTTTTCTTTCGCTGTTGTGGTGTTTATATTTCTTGCATGTTTAGTTTTTCGTATTGAACATACTTTATCAACAGCACCGAGATATCGTATAAACGGTGCACATTTTGTAACGAGTCGGCTTTCTTAGTTTTAATGTTATGACCTGCATCAGCCCAGTCTTGCATATCTTTAACATGTGTCTTATGTTCTGGTTGTAACATTATTTTCTATCTCCATAATGCGTAGCAACAGTATTGATTCAATAATATGAATTACTTGTATCAATTGTTGTTAAAGTATCCTCAGTAAATGTATTTCGTAATTTTTCGACTATTTCTTCATCAATCAATTTAGACCATATTTAAGTCTCGCCGGACCAGGAAGAATTTGTTAAAGTTCTGATGTTTTTCATGTTCTCTCAGTGATTTTTTTCAAGTTCAGGAATAACATCCTTCGTTACATTTTATCCTTCTCTCTTTCCATATGTAACTTCTGAAGTGGTTGTAATAATGGGTTTGAATAATTGTTATGTGCCTTCTGCAACATCAACTTGAGATTATTGTCGTTACTGTAATGTTTGTCTGACAGAATCACGGACGGGTATCAATTTTTTAATCGTTGCTAGTCGCTCTCGAGCTAATCTAGTTGTAAGCGATTCTCCTACTGTATTGTTATATGAACTACTGTATTTGTATCAGCAGAGATGACACGACAACAAATATGCGTCTCGAAAAGTTCGATTTTCTCGGTTTTGGAGGAAGCTTTTGTTTGACAAACAGACGCGTTGTATAAAATCGAAACTCATTTGCTAGTTTGCCTAAAATAATTCGGCCTGTTCGCTCCCCTCCCCCTCTAGTTCTGTTTATTTATTTTTATTTGGTTGTTCGTACGAAACCGAAAGTGTCACTTTCTAGTTTTGACTGAATTAGTTTAGTTATATGTGCGATTATATTGCTGGATGCTGAAAAAAAATATTTGTATAATTTAGTCAGATGTGCAGAGCAGGCTCTTCGAGTTGTTATCTTTTCATTTCTTTTTTGAGCTGTTGGTGACTCTATTTAGAGACAGTTGAGTGTAGTTTAATCGGAAGGAAATAAACACGGCCTATTTGGTGAGGATTTTTAACATTTGTGGTAATCTTATATATGTATTATATCAAGTATTTTAATCTTTACTAAACTGAAAGAAGCATCTTTATCACGTTATTCACGACCCTGCTCAATCGGTGTATGTAGTTTTGCTTACTTGACCTATTAACATATGGCTATGTCACTTTGATCACCTGTATTGCGTGGCTAGCCGGTGCAAAGGAGGAAATTAATTGCAACCAATGTGCGGTAGTAAATATTTATCAGCGGAGAGAAGGTATAAACATCATTCGAGAAATGCTTTTATATATATATATATATATATATATATATATATATATATATATATATATATATATATAATCCGATATCAGAATGTATCTGTCTCTAGTTTCCTTTCCAACTATATTCTATATTCCTAGCGTCAAATATACAACTTTAATTAGCGATTTAGGGATATAAACTAACTATATATTGCATGCAAATTTAACTAAATACAAGAGCAAGTAATAAACAGTATACAGACTTTATTTGCTTTATCACAACATAATATGACGTCAACGTAATGAATTTAGATGTACAATAAATCACAAAGCAATAATTTAGTTTTGCAATATACATACAATGAAAACCGTTGTCAACCACAATTTAATTTACATATGAAGAAACGAGTGCCTAAAACTACATCACAAAATCGCATTTGTCAGATTATCAAATAATTTCTCAAAGCCGGTATTTTTATCGAAAATATGTTGCATGATATAATTGGTATTGCGATTGTATTCGCATCAACCAACATATACAAAGCGTTCGAGAAGAGAGATTTACACCAATGTACGGCAAAACGAAGTTTTAAACGTTGTTGGCCTGTGAATGTTTATAGAATGTCATTATATTTCTACTTGTAAGCAACGGATTTAGAAATATGGAGTGATGTATATATATCACCACATGAAAATAAATACAAACTGTGATTCCAAATGCTTCTACAGTGAATCGTCAGACAAGTCATGTCATGAAGGCGTTCAAAAATATATGTTTCAATTGTGTGTGCAATGTTTAGAACTTGGTAACGCATTCTCTAAAAGAATGAATTTTCATCTTTTTATGATCCTCGTACATCCATTTTCGTTTTAGAAAGTGATTATTTACACTTCCCGAGAGGTACATACATCAAATATAGAAGTCGTTTCACATTTATGGGCACGATGAAAACAAAAGGTGTGCTCCGGTACAATCCAAATTGAAAGTCACATGCTGCGCATGCTGATAAAGAAATTCGTACTACCATAGAGAGTGACAATTAGAGTGGACGTGCCAGTCCAATCAACCATTATCCTCAGGAAGTTTCTTTCTGATAGCGCTAGTGGGGATCATTTAAACCCAGGATTGAATAGACAATGGCTTACAGCGATTATTATTAAGTTTTAAAACAACAACTTGTTTTAATTTAAGATTAGCAAATGGACAAATATGACTTTTACAATAGTATGTTACAACGTATACGTTGCATAATAACACAAAATTATTCTGAAAACATTATCTTGAAACGCCTTTAAATAAAATCAAGATTATCTGTTATATCAAGTATGCATGATTTGCATCATTTATAGTATTATGATTCTCAGGTAATAATATCAGTATATCATGTGTTATCCAACATTAACAAAACTAATCCTCTAACGAATGTGATACTTTGCAAATGAATTGAGATTGATTAACATATGAAACATTTAATATCAAAGCGTTAATTCAATTTAGTTCACTTTTCAATGTTCGAAACGGTCCGGACATAAACAAGATTTAGAATGACATTTTACCAGTGAAAAGACCAAATATCCCAGTAAATAACATTAAAATTCTAACAAATCTATGGAATATTACCAATTTCTTACCTGAAAGATACATAGAAAATTAGAATGACATTACGGCACTTCAGAGACCAAGCGTTCTTTATAGAGCCTATTTACATCCTCTCCCTACAGTTATTTTCCGCTTGATACTCCACGGGGTGACTGCTTACAAGCTTAAACTATAGTCTTCATTTGTTTCTAAATGAATTTGTTACAAGAATAAAAGGTTGATCATCAAATATCATGATAATAATTAGTTTTGTATTAGTATGTTAACGTGTTGCACATAAATAAATGAAATTTGTTCTCTTTTGTTTTATACATAAGAACAGTTGGGACAAGATTAGAATGCTCGCAGATACACATCAAAGGAAAGAGCTAAGCTAATTTGACTTAGGGCCTGCATGAGGTCACGTAAACTAATCGGAAGGCTACTATGACAAATATAATTTAGAGAATAATGTATTTAATATTTTAACAATATGCAGCTATATACAGATAATGAATCAATACGAATAAGTATGTAATCGAAGATACTTTTGTTCTTATATCAACCTTGAACGGACCATTGAAACCAAATTATGGTTTATAAATATGTCAATGATTTTGCTCAAAACGCAACATATGCTCAGAGCATTTTTATAAACATTATGTAGACAGGGTCATAAGATTGGTTTCTTTTCTTAATGTATAGCTTCACACTTATTGATTCTGACACATCTTGAAGGGCATGTAATCTAGAAGAGAAGATTGCACTTGCTAAAAGGACACGATCTTGTATGTACTACTGTCATAACATTGATCATGTACTAATTTATGTTTGATTGGCTGATACAATCGATAAAGTGTAGACATATATACAGCCCAAGCAGACCTAATAAGTATCGTTTGTACTAATTTGAATAATTATTCCCAATTAAAGGCATACATTAGCAAGAACGTTAAGTACAGTGTGAGTACAATTTACGAAATATTTCATAGCTCCTTCACTTGTGAAAGTATATGTACTTATTTGGAATGACACAGAGAGTTTATCCATGCAGAATACAAGATATGACGTATATATAGTGACCATACGTTTAGGCAGTTAGTTACACGATTATCACAGTAACGAATATCTTACTCATAAACTTGTACAAGATCATACTTTAAAGCCTCAAATTTCAAGATATATTTCAATCTGATCCAAAATCAAGAATACAAATTTGTACGCAAAGAATCACTGAAGCAAGGAAAGATTAACATAAATCAGGTGTCGATATAAAACCATAACCCCAAATTGAATTGGTTAGTTGAGTTCAAAATGAGAGACATAATTTTCCAATTGAAAAAATGTTCTTGGATTCTTTAAAATTATCTTGTCATATGCATGCGTACAATATGTAAAATCATCTTCTTAGGTGAATAGCATGTATCGGACAATATTAATATACATATAACTTATTCATCTGAGTCAAAACAAATTCTTTTTCTCTCCTTAATTGTTGCTCTACATACTGGACAGATGTGTAATGGAGTACTGCATTCGTCACAAGTTGCGACATGGTTACAAGGCATAAAAACTACACTCGTTTTGTTTGCAAAACAGGTCTTGCAAAGGGCAGCATCACGCAGCTCTTGTAGCTCTCGAATTGTATCTGGATCAAAGCCGGATTGATGATTAGTTCCTACCTCGTT
Organism: Unio delphinus; assembly: GCA_029339505.1. Lineage (NCBI taxonomy): Eukaryota > Metazoa > Mollusca > Bivalvia > Unionida > Unionidae > Unio > Unio delphinus. The sequence goes on along the minus strand of JAQISU010000122.1, from coordinate 10,324,907 downwards.
CATCTCATACTCGGAGTCTACAAAGGTAGTAAAATGATATTAAAGATTTTAATGGTAAGACAAACTACCCTTACATTTTAATATTGTTAGTCATGCTAAAACAGTGATAGCAATAAATGAACACCATTTGTATCCTCACAACACGTTTTAATATGACTTAACATCTTATTAAACGTACATGAAATATGGAAGATATACCATTGACTTAGTAACGAAGTTAAGTGTTACTCCTTGTACCATAATGAAGACCATTTTTCATGTAATCTGAATGAGAACCAAGTTTTATCCCGATACAACACACACAGAAAAGGAAATATAATACATACATAATATGAATTCAATGCTGTTCTTGTGAACAAAGCATACAGGAAATTAAGGATACCCGGATATAAACTAATTTCGAGATCATCATGTTTACATGACGAGGCTCCATCAGGTAGTTTAACTAAATTTACTATATCTTCCTGTAGAATTAAATTTCTTTAATGTCATTTCACCACTGCCACAATTATGTCCTAACTTAGGACATGACATGAAGGAAATTTAAAGGTACTATAAACATCACTTGTATTTAGATTTTCTGAAGGAAGGAAACCTTTTTTTAAACAATAATTTGTGTGCCATCCGCTAGAGAATTTGTATCTAAAGTAATTTTAACCTTATTTTGATCTGTCTTCATTAACCTACACCATTTACATCTTCCGTTGACCAGAAAGCTTCATATTATAATGTATCCATCTTAATTGTTTACTTTGAATTGTTTGGTTGTTGATATCGTTGGTCGACATTTGACCTTTAACAATTTTTAAAAGTGTGTACATATAACCTATTGAGTGGCGCTAAATAGCCTAAACGTGCTTTTGTGCCGTTCGAAAACAAACAATAAATCAATAAATCCTACATTAGGTGCTATTTTCAGTTTTCTATCTCAATAGATTGTATTATAATCAAATGTTCTACTTATTCTAATTATCCAATTTAGGTCAATATTCACAATAGTTTCGACGATTAATTTTTACCAAATATTGTTAAGTAATACAACTTAAAACACTCATCAGATCAAAAAAATGAAGAGATGCATAATCAATATAGATAGTATTTTACAAGCAATTTAATCAAGTAAACAACTGATTGAACTAATTTGTGAAACTGAATAATTGGCCCAACCATGAAAATCATTATTTCTTATCCAAAACTGCATTTCTATAAATGAAGAAATAATGGTACAATACTGTTTTAATTTGTTGTATGTTATAAACAATAAATATCATATTAATCCAATTAAGGAATTACAAAGGGTTAAATATCAACTTTATTTCATTTCGACTATGATTATTATTATTGTTATTATTATTAATTATTATTATTATTATTATTATTATTATTATTATTATTTTCACTGTCAAACTAATAATAAATTAAAATGATAATACAGTTTAAGGCTTAGAATTTGGCTAAAAAAGATCACACAGAAGTATTTTATTATATTCAACATTGATTTTCAATATAGTACATGGAACATGTATACATATTAACTTGTATGTCATTTTTGTTTCCTAAGCTGAATAACAATAGCATGGTGTACTATATACAATTATAAAACACTCACATTTATGTTGGAATTTAATATCTGTATTATTACACGTAAATATAGAAAATTACATTCATTATTACGAAGCATGAGCATTTCAAAGTGTGATTTCCTTCTGATTTGTGCACGTTAACTACTCGCATTATTTATAAATCAATCTTGTAATATTTCTCTTTTTCCGAATAAAAACTCATATACAAAATAATTCGTTGCATTGCAATTCAAGTATTCTACTTGGTTTTTAAAATACACGATATGGTCTATTTAATCCCGTGGAAGTGGAATTTCAGTCATCGCAAAGAAAACAATATTTCACCGTCTTATATTTTCTACGACAATCTACGTCAAACACATATCCATTGTATTAGGTCAAGCTGGCCTCCAGTTGCAACATATGTGCGTCACTTTCGTCTGTCCTTCCACTATTCTCCTTGAAAAAATGGAATCGACTGAAGTGCTGGCCTTAGAACAGTTTACTAAGCTGGTATTTGAAACTTCCATCAACAGCACCCTGATTATTCGCGGACATTTACACGTGCATATTGACTCTCAAGGATACGTTCATTCCATTATAAAGAACGAGTACGAATTTCGTTCAAGAAATAAATCTTCATTCTGTACACTAACACTCTTACAATTGTCATAAATCGTTTTTAGACGACTGGGCTCGAGCATACTAATGACGCTCAAATGTACAAATCTGCTCACCCAGCTGATATTTGTTGCCATACGAGGCATATGTAAATGTATTTCTGATGTGACCGTATGGACGACATGTAACAATAAATCGGAAGCAATGCAACTGTCATCTGAAACGTTCTAACTTCCTGGCTAGCCGCAAAAGATAAGTCATTTTGGCTTTACAATTTACGTTTCCCTCTTGTTACAGATCCGCAATATAAGGCAGAGGCTGCAGGAGAATTGCTCTTTTTTTCTGAAAGTTGTTGTTCTGCTGGTTAAGTAATTGTTGTCGCTTGTTTTACTTGAGTTTTCAAACAGCTTGATCATAATTTCGTAGTGACTGTCCGTTATTATTTCATTTGTACATTTTCTTCAGTTACACCTCAAGTGCTTGTACAATTGGGCTTATATTTCACGTTGCATGGGGGTATTCTTAAAAATATAAATCCAGTCTCACAGATGTCGCGTTTTGTTGGCAGTACCGTGGTGATGTTGACTATGTGAATTTTTTAATATCATTAGTCCAAATAATAAATAACATGTTGCTCGCCAAGAAACAGAAATACTTTGAATGCAATCGATTCTTTTAAAAGTTGATGTTCTTTCTTTTGATTCTGGTAGTTTAGTCTGATGTCGCAGATCACGTAATGTAGTTAGGTTTGCAGCTTACGTTGTTGTTTGTTGAGATGCCTTTTTCACTAAAGCACAACAATAATAGAGAGTAGCCCCGTTGATCTCATAGCTCGTATTGTTTCGGTCATCAATCCAATTTGTACCCATTAGTTTCTACTTGTGTCAACTACATGGAGATAAATTACACAATATTCTTATATGACTCTCCATGTCTTTCTTATAATATTTTGAGAGACAGCAGTTTCTTTGAATCATAGACGCGACACGAAACATTGATACAAGAAAACCACATAGTGCCACCTTGATTTGCAAAAATATAATTCATCCGAGTTAGCATGTCTTATTGCAATACATTAGGTGTATTCCCTACGAGGCCATTTAATATACTAGATCGTAAATTTAAACGTTTATGATTAACTAAGTGAGTAACAATATTATCCGATTTATTTTGATTCCCGTAATGACAAATGACTTAGTCTTGGGAGCAGAGTGTTTTGTACTCGTTACATCATACAACTTACTCGCTCATTCAGTACATTTTTTTCGAACTAATTGAGTTGTCCTCCTTTCATAGTGTTACTTCGCCAGTAAATTATATACCTGTCATGAAGATGCCTCTACCTTCCCGACCCATTCTTCCAGCAAATTGTCATAGGGATGATGAATAATTATTGTCATCCATACCGTCAAAATTACAAAATGGCTCTTAATACATTTTGGCATCTTCCTGTTATATAAATATTTGGATTCTTTGTAAGAATTTTGTGACGTATGATGCTCATGACAATCCATGTTTTTTTGATTCATATAAATGGTAGATGGTCCTTCGATGTGATGTTATATATATATATATATATATATATATATATATATATATATATATATATATATATATATATATAAGTAAGATTACATTGTCGAATGGTAAAATTATTAACGGCGCCCCATGTGGACGAGTGGTTTAAAGCGCTATCCGTTACGGATCGCTGCCATCTTACCTCAGTCTGCGTGGGTTCGAGTCTAAGATTTGGCTAATGTAGTTATGTGATAAAACATGTCGGTAGCTTCTCGATGGTCGGTCATTCCTTCCGGGCTTTTTCGCGGGTACCTCCTCCCCCAATACTACTTGGGGAGGAACGATATATAGCCTATCGTGTGCTGAAAAAAGACGTTAAAACCCTACAATAACAACAAAAATAATTATTAGCCATCATTTGTATATAGCCTTTTAATACTCATCTGGGTATATGCCATTCTGCAAACAAAAATATATCAATATAATCTATTTCAATGTGATTATAGTGATATAGTGACTGAGTAACCTGTGACATTATTAAATATGTGTAACGAAGTATTTCTCTGATAACGAAATGGAGCAAACTTTGTTTCCTCTGATGATAGTTGTTGCTGATGTCGTCACCTATCGATCAAAATGACAATGGAAACCTTACAAATGATTATACTAAAACACCCTACTTTGTTCTTGTATATGTGATATGCATCTTCATATTGCCCACTTTTACAATGCATCTGATACGTGTGGTCTGCGTTTATTCCTTATAATTATTCTTAAATCAAAATTAAACCGTACTTAGAGCGTTGTTAAAGCATAAGAAGGAATAAACAACTTGTAATGATAATAATCTGCTGACAACTATATTAGTTGCAGCATTATGCATCTTTTGATCAACACTAAATAGGTCATGATAAGTTATGCTATTTTGTAAGTTCCGGTATCAAAGAGGTAATTATGTTCAAACTGGCTTTACTCTAAATCTAGACACTTTACTGATATAGCACTTGGAGATTCACATTAACACACATTCCTATGTTAGAAATGTCAAGGTCAAAAGGACATAGGGGTGAAGTGAAATAGGAAAGGCGAAATACCTTTAAAATGATGATGGGCGTCATGTATTATTTCACTCTTGAAGCACGAATTGAATGCATGAAAAACATTTGAACCAACAAAGATGACAACGTTATTAGTAACAAATTGCTTCGTCACCAAAACACTAATGCAAATGCGGTAAAACAAAAATATGCTCTATAGAAATGCAAGTGATACATACCACTACGTATTGCCAAACTCTGCTGTTGATCGTTACTGGGCGATCTCAGATTGTCTGTACAACAAAACAAACTACTTGTAATTACTATTTAAAATACAAAAACTATGTTTAGAAACCATGGTGTTGATCATCACTAGTCGATTTCAAATTTACTGTATCTCAAGAGCAAATTGCTTGAAAAGCCGGTATAAAGTAAAAAAAAAACTGATTTTAATGCATATAAAAAATTAAATCAAACAGATTATTAATGAACGATTAAAGCATATAAAGTGACATTAAACGAAAAACCATAATCAAAGCTTGTTTTGAGCAGACAAAAAATGTAGAAAATATATCATGATGTCGGTGGGGATTTAATTTTGCAAACTGTTGGAGAAAACATATTCAATTGAGTTAATGTAGGTGGTTCTTTCCAAGCTGGACCATTATATTAATCCTTTTTGAGTTTAATGTTAGCAGTCCAGGTAAGTATATGTACATGCAGCTTAGTGTTATGTGACCATAGTGTGAGTTATAATCAATTTAACAGACAATAGTTAGAAACTTATGTAAAACGACCAGTTTAGCTAATGTTGTATGCAAGTAATGAGATCGTTTTGAAACAAAAATAGATGAATAAGGCAGAGAAAAATCAACGAACAGAAGAAATGGAATAAGGATGGATACATAAAGCATCTGGTAAGAAACCAGATGCATGAGCTATGTTTTATGTCATGAGCATGCCAGACAAATTCGCAAGTTCAACGCTGAAGACGTGTCAGTTAATACTCTTTTGTATGCACCATTCGCCAATAATCTCACCGGATTTGGCTGATAAACAAACAACGGAGTCCATGCCAGTGAAGGCTGCTCACATACCTGAAGCTGGTAACAACATATTAGTATAGATTGCACTCAACCTTCATCCCCCATGCACAAGGCATCTGAAAAGAGTATAATCGAATTCCAACAGGAATTGAAGAAAGATGAATTACCCTAGGAAATCTCACTATGGTTTGCAACGTCTTATTAGAAATGAAAAGGTGGCCCAAATGACAATACCCATGGATCTGTCTGGGGACACAATTACTCTCCGTTTGGGTCAGGAAATGAATAAATTATGGGTGCATCATGGACATATTATGTGTCCATTATAAGAACTTCACGGTTGCCCCTGGTAGTAATTAGCATGTATGAGTTTCATGGCTAGTGCCGATGGGACAAGAGCAGTCGTGAGGTAATGATGTTTATAGGCATTTACATTATTAGATTCCAATGTGATGAGTGCCGGAAGCAGCTCTGTCCACTTTGGAATATTTAACCTTGCAATTTGAATGTAGACCTAACAATATGAAGTGCTGACTATAGTGGATAAAACTTCATGCTTTCAATGCTCTTCCATATTTCCCCAGACCGATCATGTATACTCCTAGACGTCGGGAGTACCCTCCTATTGTAACTAGATAATCGTCTGACACCAGCGAGACTTGAATAAGGAACCAGTAAGATTTATTGAGGAGGATGAAGTTGATCATGTTCTCTTTTCCTTTTGTTATCTCTATTTTGATAAAATTACACCCCTATCAGACCATACACGGCAACATTATACACAAAAGCTATTTGAGAGACAATTGGGTTGTTTATCACATGGAGGGTTGATATGTCCACGTTCAGCTTAACAACATTTTGGCATCGATGCAAACAAACAAATAAAAAACAAAAATGAAAACATTACACAAATGTCACAAATGTTGATAATAATCTGAGCACATGGAACGAGACCTGACGTTAATGCAATCTGAAATTTTGAATACTTTACCTGTCTGTATGGTATTGGGGATATTCATGAATGTGCGCCACATATCGTCACAAACAGTTTAAATTCAACAATAACACTAGAACTAATGTAACACTACCAAATATTAAATACTGAAGGTTAGAATAATCGTGAATGGTGTGATATCAACTGGCTAAGTGAGATTGTGTATTTCAACCTGTACCCAACACAGTTTAATACTATGTTTGATAATTAAATTTGGTTCCTGTGAATGAAAACACAAAAGAAATTATGAAGGACTTTGCGTGACTACCTGAGCCCATGAAAATAATACAAGGGTGTGCTACCTCCTAAATCTTAAGTCTACAAATAAGTATATATCATTATTTAAAGACTTTACATTAATCAGGTTATCTAAAAACAAATATCGACTAAACAGAAGTCACATCAAATCCCAAATGGAGGAGATATATTGTGCCAAATTGAGATTCTGACACTATTAACTATAATTACATTGTAATAAAAAATAGGCACACTTAAAGAATACACAATCATGGGGAAAATATAAAGAAACCGCTGATAAACAGAATATGAATATCGCATAATCTCACAGAAATGCAAAATCTTTGATCATGTATGCAATTGACTGAAAGACAATGTATTACTGATTTCAAATGAAATGATACTATACAAGCATCACATGTCTTTAAAAATTATTACATGTAACTCTAAACTATTTTATTTTTATACTAATTTTTTTGCATTTGTACCGAACGTGTGTTCAAGACGACACCTTTATGATATTGTAAATATAGACCAATCTATATTTACATCACCTAATTCGACCCAACTTCACCAGACTGTGGAAGAAAACTCTTAAAAGCGAAAACAAGATTTAAAGTTGTTGTTTTAAGATGTGGGACTAACGAATTTCCAAAAAAGATATGATATTATGCAAAAAATTCTTCGACACTAATTAATTAAACAAACAAGAAAAAAAATAGATTCAAAAATAATCAACAGGTGGTTTAATCGTATTCAATATAATCGATTGCGAAAGGGACATTATTTTGAAAGCAGAGGATAGAAAGAAATAGAGATGAACTAATTTTATAGAACTGTAAACGACATTATACTTACCCAAATCTTTGTCACATAAATGCATAATTTTGTCATGTTCAGCATGTACATCGTCTGTAAAAGAAGAGTTCATGATTTAGAATGTCTCCAATGAAGAACGTGTTATAGAGATAACAGCATTTTTTAAAAGTGCGGAAATGAAACATTGGACAATACTGAAGTGATACAATCATCAAAGAATGTTCTGCTTCAGACATGAACATCAGAATAATATGATATTTTATTATAGTGTTTTAAAAATATTTATTGCAAAGCTATATTGAATCAAATCATAACAAAATTATATTGATTATAGTAAATCGCGAATCTTCTAATGCAAAAGGTTAAAAAAAGGTTCAATTAATAGTGTCACGATGTGTATCAAGGTAATCCAATCATATTGTATCTCACAGAAAGCATGCTAAAAATGTGGAGATCCTTGTCAGAGAAGGGTGTTCCTGAACTTGAAGCCGATAACTAGATCATTTAGTGAGAACAATCCTAACATGCCTCTGAAAATGAACAATCCAATAGGTACCGGAGTTAAATAAGGAAGAATGCATGGCAAATCGCATATGCCCCACCAGGCTCATAGAGAACACCTGCTTCAATTAACTGATCAGAAATGCCCCGAATTAATGTTAGTGTGTCCATAGGGATGTTCCATATGATTGGGAAATATATAATGATATACATACTTTTTATATGGATCTTTCAGGAGAATCCATTTCACTCGTGCTAGGTAATAGATACATATCATTTAAAGTTGCCTCATGGAATAATGATGTTCGTGCAAACTTACTCAGGATTTTCGTTTCGTGTCTAGGTCAAATGTACAAAGAGGTGCACAAAAAGGCCAGTGTGGCAGAAATTATGTTTCTAACCAAGATCAGTCTATAATAACTAGAAAAAAGATTGGTCAGTAAAACATTTATCTGAATGCAGCAAGGTGAACTAAAACTTATTGAAAATTAGAAAGTAACTTCTTTTCAAAGTGAAAATAAATACATTATTGAACATCCGACCTGCTTTGCGCGATGACTATTATGGTAAGGTTCTTTTTGTGGGTGGTAAGGTAAATGTATTTGGATTATTTTAATGAATTGCAATATTGTCTTCAACATAAAAACGTGCTAACAAGCGTTAATACAAGCCATTAAAGTGATAACACAAGTATAATCTCTAAAGGATAGCAACTTAGATAATCGATTACAATACCACTTCATTAGCAATCTTATAACGTGATCGTGACAAATATATGGCTCTCAAATTTATTTCTGGTTTATTAGCATTAACAATATGTATTGGTATGTTGACATTATGATACTGAAACATGAATGTTTTCTTTTAAATATCCTCACAATGTACTGAGTAGTTTTGAGATGTTTGAAAGATTTTCGCTTTAACATTTAGAGCCATAATTTATAATATAGTATCATCTGAAAAATAAAACGAACCGTAATAAGCCTTTATTTCAGAATGATGTTTGTCTAAATTGATATAATGGAGCATCGTGTAAAACTATGACACGATTTCACGGTCTACATATCTAGGGTATACAATATAGCTGTTGAAATGAAACGTTATCTCCTGGCGCGGAACAATAGTCCGTCTGAGATAAATCTTCTGGAGTTGTATTTGAGCCTATTACTCTTGCATATGATTCATTATTGATAGGCATAAGAATAAATTATTGGCATGCATACAAATGCACAAGGTGTACACTATTGTTCCCAGTAACATGGGCTATAACTGTACAGTTATTCAGGTATTTTGTCCCGAGGTTTTACATATCCTTTTCAGGACATTGAAGAAGATAAGTGTAGTAACTATTAGCTTCTTCAACACATCCGATTTTATATTATTAGTATATACGGTCAACGGTGTGCATCAAAGATGAATGCATAATTGGTTTGATTGTGCATGTGTCACTTTAAGGCAATAAAGCACAAAACAAATTCAAAAAGAAATTGGAACAAACAACATTACATATTAACAACTTGTAATATGTCTGTCATATCGTTTCAGTTCGGGTGAGGAGCATTAAAATTATTCCCCTCTGCAAATATACCACTACAATTAACGTTTTATGCAGACTTGGTTTCTTTCTGGAAATTCATGACAATGTCTTTTAAACCAGGAGGAAACCACTATGTAATGTATAAGCACCGGGTGATCGACTATTCAAAGCAAATGACCAAAAATTACTTTGGCGTTGTACATACATTTCCTTGAGGTGACGTAAGAATGGCAATAAGCTGAAGTGAATAGATGCCACTGCTACAAGCTGAATTGTTGAATGTATCCACAGCCCTAACCGCTGATATAACACTAAGGAAGAATAAAATCGGAGGCTATTCACGTAACCACTTTTTCACACTCTGGACAGGATAAAGAGTGTATCATAGGGTAGTCCTAGAATCATTTGGTTAGGAAAACTTTACTTTTCATGATCAAAAATTTATCTACCGAAGAATATGCCAGACTTGGAAGGTAAACCCTATCAAAGATTTATATCTAAAGGGTTTCTAAACTCCAGGCAAAGACATTGGGGCATCTTTTCGTCTATGTCGCCTGGGGAATACTAACATTACCGTTTTGTCAGAGACAATAACTCAACGACTCGTCATTTAGTTACGCTGTAGATACGACCCTTAATTCAAAAGCGTCAATGTCAAGATGACAATTCACTTCATCACATTATGTAACACATAATGCCGTCAAGCAAGAGCCATACACCATATCTAATGTACATTGATGGTGTTCGAATATACAGATGGTTACTGCTTGTAAACGTGTCCAGACTGACCCATTGACGTACTTAGTAATGCATTTCTGATCCTAATGACACGTGAATCGTCCGGTGATGATTAAGCGATCTCCACTTGATATGTAGATAAATTGGAGTGGGCGCAAGTTCAATATTCCTAGGAAATCTGGTAAGCCCTGGTAGGCTGTGGCGCTTAATATCCACATAAAATATAGACTTAGAAGAGCGAAGAGCAAACACAGTTTGTGCCGGGATTATGTATACTTTTTCCAGTGGTATATGGACTAATTATCTGATCGCGACGAAATATGTCATCGCACATATACATTCATTAGGCGAAAATATCTCCAATTTCTCTCGGTTAGAAATATATACTAGATCCATTATAAGCCAGGAGTAAATACGATTTTTTTGTTTGGATCTAATGTAGGCATTGTGATTCACCATATGATCAAACTAATGTTGGATATGGATGTCTACTAAAATTGGTGGATGGGTCTTCTAACATTATTCTCTAAAAGCTCTTGGTGCGGAGGATAGGCGGAATATCAGAGATTACAACTATAAAAGCTCTCTTTGTATCAAAAAGAGGAGGACATATTGCGATATGGCAGATGTACATTTTGTAATGTCGAACGTGAATACCCAATTATAGGGATATAAGGCATTCCTAAAGATGGTGTGATATCCAACCTGTCGAAATCCTTGCGGAAGAGCTTGTTTAAGGCAATATGATAGATACTCCACCAAAACAGGCTCCCTTTCTGCAGAGAATAAAATTCAAAGAATAGATGCATGACGATTATAGAAATGAGAATGTAACATATACCGTAATTGCATTAGACTGGCCTGGTGGAGAAGTATATAGACTGGCCTGGTGGAGAAGTATAGGGTCCTTGATAGAGGCGGCTTTTCTTAGAATAGGAGCTTGAAGCTTGTGTACGTTATATATTTGAATTAGAATCAACCCATTCTCCTCTATTCGTAGTCTAACCTCTGACAAGTTTGTTAGTCGAACAACAACGGGCATTGAAAGGAAAATGATATCTCGTATAAGAGGTATCAAATCTCTCTTCCCCATCACCTTCAAATGTCCTCTTTTGGGATGGACCCTTGACCTATCCATAACTGTTGATGTATGGGTTAGAACTGGTGTCATGTTCCCAAGAGTTGTGATTGGTCTCATATACCGATGATTAGAGAGTCTCCTTAAGCATTGGACAGATCAGATCTGAGGGACTCAGAGGAGGATCGAATATGCTATATTGAAAACGGATAAGGAATGTCACTGTTTTCGTAGATTCATCTATTTTTGCAGGGTCCCACACGTCGGACCGGAAAGATCATAATATACATTTGACAAATATTGAATGCATGTCAGGTAGGCTGTTCCTACCACGGGGCTGAGTATGCCCAGGTATATCAATAATCTTCACTAACATTGCAACAGATAGACAACCACGAAAACTAATAAAAATTTGTAATTACATTATTCAGGAATACATAAAGTCAATTGGAATCTAAATTTAGTAATTTTTATATGCTTTTATAGTATTGAAGGATATGACGACCTGCTGACAAACTCAAATAGGTAAACAATAACTCGCCTTGAAATTTAAGACAATTAATTGTGTAAACCAATGATAAATACAACAGTATTATCAATAAAATAATTTAATGGATTGAATTCATCTCACTTTATACGCGACAGCTTGGTGTGCAAGTTGTTGTCAACCACATTGTATTATTAGCAATGCTTCACCATAATGATGGTGAAAAAGAATGCCATGATGGCAACCAAGCATCAATATAGTTATAATTAACTAATATGGAAATATCCGGTTATATTTAAAGAAAATAATGCTAGTGCAAAAATAGTTGAACCATTGTCGCAAAACAACTTTCATCTTGTATACAATATATGACAGTTAAAGTATTACTCATAAGAAATTGTATATATGTTCACGCAAATTATATACCATGTTCTTTATAAGTAAGTCAGCATATATATTATCGCTTTATTTGGCTAGAATGCAAACAAACTCTCTTTAAAAATATGCTTTTTGAACATGCTATGTATTGAAAGTCATGAATTTGCATACTTGTCCAAATTTCACCTAGGATTAGAAAGAAACAGCGTGGTTTAGCATGAATCTTACTGGTAAATTTGCTGAGGATTGATGATTCAAAACAATTTTTAAAATACAGAATTTGACCGAATATTCTACAGCAAATCCTCCAAACAGTGTTAATTGTTTAAATAAGAAATTATCATATTTATTAAAATATATAAATTATTAGAAAATGGATAATCTAGTACGATGCATTAGTCTAGCAAATGATATGGAAGGAAGCAAACTCGAAATATGCATAGGAATAGGTGAATACAAATACAAAACAAAATGCAGTGGTAATTTAATAGTTGCCAAAATGTTTTTTCTCCATCGTCCAGCATTCCCGCAGTGTGTTCTCCGTTTAAATTTCCTTCAACAACGAAGAGTTAATTACCAGGAATTTGTATAATGCAAAACGATTGTTATTAATGGCACCTTAATAATTAATTTGGATACTAAAAGCTTGTTAAAAAAGGTGTATTGCTGCAGACACGAAAATCATAATGATATGATATATGTTTATGGTTTAATAACAAATAAATCAAACGCTGTCAATAAATGCCAAGCATGCGAATATCTTCTTTTAATAAAATCCATCGAATACCTTCAGGATATAAGCCTATTTAAAACGTTAATTCATGAGTAAGTTAAAGATACAGGCTCCATTGTGTCAGCACGAAATCAGTCTCAAAAGGTTTAGTATTATCGGGCATTCATCTGCCAAGTAATAAAGACTATTTTGAAGCACTGGAATTCTAGCCAAACAAGGATCTCCTCTGAAGAGAAGCATGTATCCTCCATTTATTATAGAGAGTGTACCATTCACTGTGAGAAAAAAATATCTGAACATGTCTTGAAGAACACCTAAGTCGAGGCAAGAGAGATGATCAAACCGAGTGGGTGAGAGGTTCAAGCTCCAGTCCTATCTCAATATATAAGTCTATAAAATAAATTGTTCCTGGACTTCTTGGTGACGACGTCATTCCTCCATGCTGTAAAGGGAAGTTATAATTGTGACGTGTTTCTTGAACTACTGAGGTATTGTTTTTAACAGAACATGGTGATGGTGATAGTTTTGGTGACGAGGATTATTGAGCTTCCTTAAGAGATTTCATAAGCTTTGTATATAATGTGAGAGACCCCAGCTGTTGGTCCTTCATATTTTGAGATACCATGGAGTAAACCCATTAAACAAGACCTCAGTGGCTCCAACGGACTAGATTCTTCATGGTTCATGGAGAGCAATTGTCATTGTAAGGAATTTCGGAAAATACTGCGGTAAGCAGCTCACACGGAATTTATTTATTTATTAAATGCGTTTACTAGAGTATCATATTTGGCATACAACGATACCCGAAGATGAATAATGTATATTGTGTCGTATTTTAAAATAGTAAGTTCGGTTCTTCCTATATCGCACGTGCAAAGTGCTTTTGCTGAGGTGAGCCGAATGTCTTTTATGCACAGACATTATATGTTTATAAATACCTCACGGCATGGAAAGTTTTGTTACGTTACGGAACGTCTTGTCAGTGGACGTCTTATCAGTGGGCGGTCTACTATAAAAACTAGCACATCTCCAGCTGTGGAGCTGTCTAGTGTTTTGAATGTTCAGAATGGCCGGTGATGTCTGGTGTTGTCCAGTGTCATAAATATCCTTTGTTCAGTGTTGTCCTGTGTTGTCCAGTGTCTATTTTTGCCAAGTTTCTGGAATTTCTAGTCTCTGAATTATCCCAACTGTAGAGTTATTCAGTATCTGGAGAACCGGGAACGTACAGTATCCGGCAATGAATAGTATGTGGCGTGTCCAGTATCTGGTGTGTTTGGTGTTGTCCGGTGTTGGCCAGAGTGACTAGAGGGACCCGAGAGTTGCAAGCATCTGAGGAATCGATGTCTATGTGGTTCAAGCTGTAAAGCCAACCACAGTAATTGTAACAGCTGTAAAGCTGAACTTTAGCAGTCTTGGAGCTGAAATAAAGTCTACTGACAACGGAGAGTATCTCCTTACATGTAATGTTGTAACCGTTGGCTAATTTGGGGTTCGTAAAACCCATTGTATATGTATGGACTGTAAAGAAGAGCTACATATCTGTCATTTGTCATTTGTACAATTTCACTATGAGTGACTTTTTTTTGCTACATGAGTAAAGGTATACATTGTTTGCTGTCTGAGTAAACTTTATCCATCTTTCCATTGTTTAGTCACTGTGAATCATTCTCGCCTTGTATTTTTCTTTTCTAGAGTAATTTGTTGTTTTTTTTTCTTATTTATAACATTTGCGCGTTTATATCATAATAATTCAACAGTTGGATTAAATATGTACAAAATTTTTCATAATTTAATTGCTCATTAAGGTCATTCATTTTTAAACAGTGTATTTAATTCAAAATTGTTATGTTGTGAATCCGAAATCCCACACGGGTATCTTGTTACAATGGTGTCAGAAGTGGGATCATTTCGGATTTAACGGAACACTAATATTATTGCATTATATTTGTATGCTAGTTTGTGTATTTCTGATGCTCTTGTCAAGACAGTGAGGTTAAGTAGACACTTAAGATTACTTTTTTTGAATATCCATTTCATGTTTCTATTTTCATTCGAGAAAGTAAAATATACGGTTTGTTGATGTAGTAATTACGCATTTAGCATAATACTGCACTTTATGTTCGTCACACCAAACCTTTTGAATATGTCATGAATGAAATAACTTGTTGAATTGGGGAAACAGTTTGACTACGAGGTTGAGTCTCTTAGAAGTTGCGTTCGCGAAAAATAGGCTAGAGAAAGGGATCAGAGGTTAAAGGAGAGGAAAATAAGAAAGGGAAATAATTGAATTAGGAAAGAAGACCGAAAGGGAAAACTAGAAAGGGACACCCAAGAAAGAAAGCTAGAGAGGGAAGTCGAAGAAAGAAACTAGGCATTTAAAAAGGAAAATGTATAATTAGAAAACCAGGTCGAAAAGGAAAAGATAGAGGATAGAATGGGAAAGGGAAGTATCAAGGGAAAATATATAACTGCTAAAATAAGTAGAGGATAAAAAGTTTAAAAGGGGAAAAACAGGTGAGATTAGAAGCTTTGTAGATAGAAACTAGATATAGGGAGAGGGAGTATCAAAACAATTATGAACTATTGCAAAGTAAAATGGAGGGGGACATGATTTTAAAACGAAACGTAAGAAGTTTCCCCCATTTGAAGACAAAAAAGATAACATGGATAGTTATCTAAACAGGTTTGAAAGGTATGCCACTGTAATAAACTGGAAAATGAAGATTGGTAGCTTCATCTTAATGCATCATTAAAGGGTAAAACATTATACGTCTATTCGCATTGATCCCCAGGCGATTCGCGGAATTGTCTCGCTTTGAAAGACGCACTTGTGAGGGAATATGAGCTAAGCAAGCAAGGAATACGCAATACGTTTAAGTATAGCAAACCCGAGAGAGGCGAGACATTCATCCAGCTCGTCAGTAGAACGTGCAATTACTTGCAGAGATGGGTGGAATGTGGTAATGTAGTCAAGATATTTGAGGGTCCTGTCGATGTCTTGCTACAAGATCAATTATTGAAAACGTATGGCAAAGAGTTATATTTGTTATTGAGGGAAAAGTCGTTCACGAATATATGTGACATGGCCACACAGACGGGTGTATTCACTGAAGCTCGGGGAGGTTCTCAGAATGTTATCTCGTGAGACAGCAATGGTGGAAATTCGGTCAAGGACCAAAACCCAGGAAACCTGAGCAACCTGGTAGGAATAAACAGGTAAGGCACAAACACACGCAATATTGCACTTGCAATTCCTGGGGTCATATATGTCCCAACTTTTCTAAGAGGAAGGGACCAGTTTAAAGAGTCACAGTGGCCATTGAGGGCAGACGATTGGTAGATCGAAAACTCGTTATTTCGTTGTAGGCAAAGTAGGATACAATATACAAGCCAGTGGCGAAAAAACAAATATTCACGTAAATTAAAAACACTGGAAGCCATTACCGATATCTCCCGCGAGGAATTTCAGAATGCATTAAAATGTGACGCATCTCTACGTGCAACCGCAGAGAGAGCAATATCGGGTACAATGAAGAAGTGTAAGAACGTATGTTCCTCTAAATGTCTATTTTGTAAACGTTTAATGTCTAGGGAATATTCTATAATCGATAGGAAGTTTGTGCAATTTGTGGTCCCTCAGAAATTCATGTAATAAAGTTCGTACACGAGTCGACTATGGACTGTCATTTAGGTATGAAAAAGAAAACAACGGATAGGGTATTAAGTGAAGTTTCTTGGCCTGGTGTAACTGGCGACGTAGCGCAGATTTGACCTTCGTGCGATGTTTGCCAGAAGACTATTTCAAAGAGTAGGGTAAATCGAGTACCGTTATGTCAGATACCCTTGATAGAAACACAGTTTATTAGAGGCGCCGATGACATTGTAGGACCTATATTCCACATACGCATCGAACAAACCGATACATAATGGCATTGATATATTAAGCTACTAGATACATCAAAGCCATATATTTGCCATCGATTAAAAAATAAACGTGTAGTCGAAGCGCTCGTAGATATGTTCAGCAGGGTAGGAGTGCTCGAAGAGGTTCTTACGGATTGTGGAGCGCAGTTCACCTCAGATCTCATGACAGAAATTAGTAGGTTAATGTCCCTTATACAGCTTCGCACAGCACCCTATCACCCTATGTGTAATGGGTTGGTTCAACAGGACGTTGAAGAAAATGTTGCGACGGATGTATAGGGAAAGACCTAAGGATTGTGATAGGTACCTAAACGCAGTTCTTTGTGTCTATCATGAGGTTCCTCACGAAAGCTTAGCCTTCTCACAGTTTTAACTATGTTACGGTAGAACGGTTTGTGGACCAATGCGTGTCCTACACGAACAGTGGTCAGATGAGGTCGCGAACGAAGAAGTCAGGACCACTTACCAATACGTGATGGATTTACGCGAACAGTTAGAGAATACGTGTCGAATGGTGCAAGACAAAATCGCGAAATCTAGTCGAAAATATGCAATTGTTTTACAATAGATGCCTACCAAAAAAAACCAAGCTGATAGTCAAATGGAAAGGGCCATACGAAGTCAAACAAGTGAAAGGCGAGATGTACTACACCATCGACGTAGAAGATAGGCAAACCACGATACTCCATCACAAAATAGGCCTGTAAATCTGTGTTGAGGCAGTTTGTCAGAAGCAATAAGTACAACAACCAGCAGAGATTATCATCTATCGACGCTGATGGACTCAACTTATAGTCGAATAAATATCGTACTTACTTTGACACATCTTTAAACGTCAGTATCCTTTCGAGTTCATTAAAAATGCGGACATTATTATTTTCAAATGTTGTATTATATTGTCAAAGGAAAATCAACTTCTGGGTAAATATTCCTAATTTCCACGCCGAGTGTAATTATAACTCATAATAAATTTAAAACAAAATATTACTGCATCTAACAGTTTGTTTTCCAAGAAGGACTGTCATCATTAAAACTTGATCTCGTGTAACAATGTCACCGCATTTTACATAACGTTCTTCTCGAGTAAATAGCATTATCCTCAAAGAGAAATCAATGTGTGAAAATGTAAATAAAGTACAAACATTGTCATTCCAAGATAGAATCAAATTCTACAAATGGCACATATTGATAAACTATTAAATGTTTCTAATATCTGAGATCAATTAGAACTTACTTCTTCGGCGACGTTTTTGTATCAGTATCAGTATCGCCAGACTCAATAGGATTCCCAAGACTATGATAAACTCGATAAATACAGCCGTGCTACATGACTCTGATGACATTGTTAGACTGGTATCTATAAAATGAATGAGCTGTACTAGTATGACCTACTGAAAATGTTTGAAAATTTCGTAACAAGTAATCAGCCACTACTTTATTATTTATAGAATCATAATGCTAAGCTCTAAGATCTTTATATAAGTGATAGTAAAATAATAAAATGAATGTGTGTGTATTACTACTCCCACAATGTATGGTGCATATGATGACTAAATATGTGTTATACTCATTTACCTAATGCCATCAATTCATGTCACACATGTCAGTGTATTTGGCATCGAGCTTAGAAGCAACGTATTGTACAATGCCTAAAATATATATTATGTGTTGAATCTAACACAGCCACCATCCGGCGAGGTTCCTTATTTGATTTAGATTGTCACTCCATTGCATACTGCCCATGCTACACACAATTGTCGTTGAGGTCAACCCAACAATTAATCTCCCTCAGCTAGGCAATAAATTAATAGTCAAACAGTCATACATATAATTATATTGATATGCATAATATACAATATAGCAATTTTAATTATACCGTTTTATATAATGCACTGGCATTAAGTCCATTAGGATACTAAGTATCTAACTTATGAATCCAATAAGTTTCTTTTTTGGGACTGGACGAAAAAGACAACGGAGTCCCACTCTCAATTCCACATAAGCATGTGAAGGTTATTTGAGAAATGGATGAAGATGGCCGACGTCGAACGATCATACGACGGGCTAAACGACCTAATACTCAAGAAGCATGTACTATGTACGTACCGTCGCGAGTTGACAGTCTTTCTAGCAGAGAGAGAATACCGGACGGTCGAAGTGATCTCTAGCATAGCGGAGAGGTACGAGCAGGCACACTCGAAGAGTGGAGGTTCGGTGGGTGCGGACTGAGCCCAACCCACTGAGTCGCGCCGTGTGGGGAAGGGAGAGCCGGCTGTCCGTAACGGCAAGGTCCGAGGAGGATCCTCAAGTAAGGATGTCACATATAGATCCGGACAGGCCTCACCCACGAAAATCAAACATGCAGGTCTGCCGACGTGTTTCAACCGCAAGCGCGCAGGACACTTTGCCAGGTACTGTCCCAAGGGCAGGCAGACCCAGGTAAAAGCCGTTGCTAGAAAGGTATGCAAGCCACAGGCAAGCTGTAAGACAGCAAACCTTGCGTCCGCAACCGTCAACGGAGAAAGTGCCACCATCATGTACGACATTGCCTATATCGCTTCAGCGCTTGTCGACAAAAAAATACGACTTCACAGGGGAGGTAATTGAGGTCCAGTATGCGAACAGCATGCGTGACTATTTGCCAGAGGGTGTCATTGACATCGATTCAACTTACGTGAAGGGGAAAATTAAAGCTGCAGGCTTGGCTGCACTGTCACATGACGTCATATTGGGATCTCGTTATGTGTTGCCACAACCGAAGCCCGAAACCTGCACACCGATGCCGGTGAGTGCTCCGGAATCCAAACCCAAGAGTCGACAGACGAAACCGACTCCGACGGAATAATGTGTATACGCGTTAACCTTCTAAAATACATTACAGGGATTACCAACTACCCGTCAATTTTATCTTTGTGATACACATTTTAAATTCTTGATTAAACATCCCGACTATTTTAACAACTATATAGGATATTACCCGAAATAGAAAATATGCAATACTACTACTACTACTAATGTTAATAATAATAATAAGAAGATTAATAATAGCAGTTATAATTTAATGATGAAGAGGAACAAAATATTGATTTATTGATTTTTAACAGAACACCAGCACCTATTTAGCGCCATATAATAGGTTGTATTTATACATTGTTAAAAATACTAAAGGTTTAATATCGACCAGCGATATAAAAATCCAAATAGTTCAATATAAATTGATACGTTGTTAATAACAGTAAAATATGAAGCTTCCCAATCAACGGGAGATGTAAATGGTGCATGTTGATGAAAAGATGTTGAAACATAATGGGCGGTATTTACATTCGAGCAAATTGCACTAGGTGATGACATACAAGTTAAATTTTAAAATAAAAATGTACTTCCTCCAGGAAATCTAAAAGGAACTAAAGTAAACGACGACTCATATGGTGACGATGAAGGAAAAGTAGTTTAAACAATTTGAAGGGTCAAATATTTATGAACAAAGCTGAAGACATCTGATTTTGATTATAGTTATAGATGTTTTAATCAGCTGAATTACACACACACACACACACACACACCCATATATATATATATATATATATATATATATATATATATATATATATATATATATATATATATATGGCATCCTCTTATCGTTTTTAAAATGTGCTGGTCCCTTTTATACAATGGAGATTTAGCAAACGTGACTGCTTATTAATCAGTAAGTACCTTTCATGGTAAAGGTTGATTGCTGGCTTTGACATTTCACCAGTCATCACCCCCCTTAAAAAAGGTTCTCTGAACGGACCAATATAGCATTGAACGTTTTAACACATTTATTTTAGGAAGAGCGCCTTTCAATTTCCAGGTGTAAATATCGTGGCATGACTATGTGCTATAACATAAATAAATGTCTTACTTCCTTCTATAATGAAGGGCGAACAGTTGTCCGGTGGCGTTTGGCTTTTCGCACATTGTAGAGCTGGACATTGAATGCAGGCATAGTATGTACGATATTCATTTCATCGGGTTATCTTTAACATTGCGTCGTTCTGTAAAATAGCATGTTTGTAACCATTAGTTTCCTAATCATAATTGTTGTGGAAATGTTTGAGATTATATAATGAACTAGATTTTGTACAGATAATTCAGTACGCACGTAGCGACTACTTCATTTGTCTATATTAAAACTAGGTAAAAACATACATATTAGACAAACTCAGGTATGTCATTGTCATTTGGTTTTTCATTCCTATTTAGTTGTTTCAAATATGAATAGGTGCGGAAATGGCCTGTCTGGATATTCCTCTTTTTGTAAAGTTTATAACCTTTGTACAGTTGAGGATCAGATACATTCATTTTTGCTGCAATTTATGAAGTTGTTATATTGATGCTTCAAAACAGATAATGAAAAATGACCTTGTTAATTTAAATGAGCAATATTTTGCATTTAGGCAACGATACAATATACCACATGTAAGGTATCGAACTGTTTGTCTTATCGATCGTTTCGGTCTTATTCTTCTGGAATTTTTAAAAAGTATTCAATTGTGTCTAGTAACTATTAGTCTTCTCTTGAACGCCCACGGATCTCCTTCACATATGTCACCAATTGCTATGCCGATGTTTATTAAACAGTTCGTCTGAAAGAGCGTCACAGCTGATCATTGCTGTGCAGACAGTGTCTTTTCATTTCTCTGTTACTGTAATTTGAGACATCATACTTTAATTTCTAATCCATTGTGGATGTTCTGGCTACGTTGATTGTCCTACGTTGTTTACGCATCTATGGTTTAGTTTAGCTAAATCAGCATCGAAACTGCCAAGCTATGAATAAAACGTTGTGATCAAATATATCTGAGATGTAAAGACTTGCCTATCCAGGACAATGTATTGAAAGCTAAAACGAAAACAGTATTTTCACGAAAATGTATGCAATATATATTGTGTTTAAACTTAAATGTTGAAATTCGTTCCATATTATAATGTCTCTTTCTAGTTATGAAAAGGTAATACGTGCTTGAAGAGTATTGGTGCCATAAAAGTAACTCATACGATTGTATTCATGTCTGTGGATAATAGGAATTAAGGCCTCCCGCGAATAAAAGGAACAATTCGATCTGATGATAATGATCTCACTCTCCAATAACGAAAACATGGAAACAGAATCGAGAAGTGCACATTTAACAAAGGACATAGTGTAACCCATAAGAAGGGGATACAGTGAGTGACGAAACTTCTGTTTCTATATTTACTAATATTCAAAAAAGATTATACAAATTTACATAGCAATAATGAAATTTTCAAAGGTAATTGCGTATAACTCCACTAAATATAGATGTTCTCAGACAAGCTGAGAAATATCTTACTGGGGTAATGACTTTTCGTAACGAAACATATAATTGTTATATTAAAAGGAAGTCAAAAACATATGTACATACAAACAAAAACACTTCCTCTAGTTATATTACAAGATGCCCTGTCTATTACACAATGCCCCGAATGGGCTACTTAAAATAAAAAGATGATAAAGTAACGATTAAATAGGTTGAATAAAATAAATACGTGCGCATCCGTTTCAATGTATTTGATAGATTTTCGCTAGTTATTTTCGCAATCACAAGATGTCATTGAAACAATGTCAATGAAAATGTGTCCAGCAGAAATAATACATATCTGATAATATGATTTATAAAAATTATGTTTCACATCATTTTCTACGGATTGGTGATTATACATTTTGCACCATACAAGAAACGTGTACTAACCGATTGTACGGGAAAGTTTGTAACACAATATGTTTTATGTGTAATATGTCATTCCTCGCAATGTTGATTTTAGTTTACGCCGTCCAAAATTATTCAGGAAATACACTGCATTCTGATACTCAGATGACCTGCAAATTGTCGTTAATATTGGCATTGAAATTCTGCCAAATCTATAGCATCATTCTTAGAATATATTCATACATTCATGTGCCCCTGGGTCAACGCATCCAAAACGAGGCTAAGATAGACACCAGTTTCGTTTTACTTCGCAACCATGGCTGCTACAGTTGATATCGGTAACATAAAAAAGTCGTGACAGTCATTGCTTTGTTCCGTTGGGAATGCTAAAATTCACATAATTTAAGCTTCCACCATATTTCACCAGTGAAAAAGTTGGAACCCCGTAGAAAATGGATTATTGCAATACGTTGCGTCGAGGGACCGAATTGTAAGGTAAGAAACTGGATGAGTGTTTGTTTGTTTGTATTTCCTTGCAACTGAATTATGTAAGAAAAAGAAATCAAAACGCAAAATAGATTCTTTTGATGAAGCAAATGATTGTATGTGTTTGTGTTTTATAATGATAAGTTTCAAAAACTGTTACTCCTAGTCCCATTGCACGTAACGGGGTCATCGAAAACTGGGCGTTCCTCCACGCAGCGCATTTAAATAAGAAGTTATGAATTTACGTATGAGTTGTAAGTACAGAACAAGGGAACTTTATTACCTCGATAAATCAAAAGAAAGTTTGACATGGCACTGATATTTAATCAAACCATAGCTTCGTAACTTTTGTTTTACACATTTCATATTGTGGATGAGAGAGAGAGAGAGAGAGAGAGAGAGAGAGAGAGAGAGAGAGAGAGAGAGAGAGAGAGAGAGATCAGTGGAAAGCAGCTACTGTTAAAACTTCTGTATAATTTTGGCTTATTTTGAAGCTGGTAACTTCGCTAGTTATATTTTTTGGGTCTCCATTATAGTTACAAATGTTGATGAAAAGCTACACACATATGTTATCTTCTTCAGATCATGTGAGTTGCATATAGCATGGAAAAGTAAAATTACAGATCTGGAGGAATGACTGAGGAAAGCAGAAACAGAATTGGAAGAAAAAGAAATAAAACTGCAAGATTTGAATTTAAAAAAATAAACATGGATGATGGAGAAATTTGAATTGATCAGATTTACAGATGACGATGAAATGATATAATTTTACACTTGTTTTATACAATATGTTTTTATAACTTGTTCAATATCATCAAACCTGCTGCCATTAGAATGAAGAGTTTATATTAGAGCACCAGAAATGACATCAACATATGAGGACAGCAAAAAGCAATGGACCAAGTGGATGAACTTTTTATGATTTTGTGTAGATGCGGATCTTCAATTGAAGATATGTCTGTTCGATTTAATATTCACAGGTCTTCTGTAACTCGGAAAAAATAATGTTGACAAATTATTTGTATTTTTTACTGGGAAGTATAAATATTTGGCCAAGTCAAGAACATGTTCAAGCAAATATGCTTCTCGTGTTTCAACTGTCCTACCCAGAAACCATAATTATTATTGACTGTACATAAATATTTACAGAAAGACCCTCAACTCTAGTGCTTACATCAAAGACGTTTTCAAACTACAAAACTCACAACACCTGGAACGGTTTGGTAGGGATAGCTGTACATGGTGCAATCACATTTGTGTCTTCCTTATGCTCGGGATGCATGAGTGATGTGGAGATCACAAAGCTGTCAAACCTTAAAGATTTGTTAGAACCAGGGGACCAAATTATGGCAGATAAAAGTTTTTATTTTACATAACGTTTTCGTAGGTACTGGTGTTTTCATTGCAGCACCACATTTTCTGTCAATCGATGGGCAGTTCACAGCTTCCCAGGTGGAGGAGAATCAAAACATTGCAAGCCTGAGGATACATGTGGAACGACACATTAAGAGGGTGAAGGAATAAAAGTTATTACAGTCTGTTGTGTCTTTGACAATGTCTAGGTCAATATGACTTTGTTGAAACGAAAACTAATTAAACAAATTAAATAACATTTTATGACATGGAAGTATCATGTAGAACTTGTCATGGTAATCAAAGATAACAAGACATCATGAAAGTACCACATATGGTTCTATTTATTGATATTTCTATAGTTTATTTTTAGACCTTAAACTCATGCCACATATCATTGGTATCTTGTCCTGCAAATGCCTTTTAGATGTATGAACTAGTTCATTTCACTAACATTTCAGTAGTTTAGAAGTGTTTGTAAAAACACCTTTAGAAAAAATATGCCATATTTCATTGACATCTTGATTTTCATGCAAATACCATTGGTAAGATGTGTGTCGATTTATGTAGAGTTCATGTGAAAATGATACACAATGCTATAATGCATCTATGGGCGAGTCTTCCGGCCTAAATACTTACATAGTAAGTAACACCAACTAAGCTGAATTTAAAATTGACAATCTATGTATGTAGATATTAAAAGCAGTGTGAAAAGCTCCACATTGGCAAATGACTTGCAGCAACTCTGCATACAACTAATTCCATAGCTTGGAGTTGTCAGAATGACTTAATAATGAAAAAGCATAGAAAATTCATAGTATTATATCTTACAAAACATTAATGTGCAAAAATACAAACAGGAGAATACACTAATTGAGGTATAATCTATAATAGAAAATACAAAGCTTGTCCTTGACAGCTTGCCAAAATTCCATGTCAAACAGAATAGTTTCAACATGAAAGTAATTTTCCAACCACACACAAAATCACACCATTCCAGTCATGTAACTGCATTTGAACCTGATTGCAGTAGTTGTGTTTTGTTTTCAGTTTCAAGGCATCGTTAGAGACAGCAAGGAACTTCAGAGGTAGTAAAGTGCAGCTGGACATTTCATCTCTAACAAACCATAAGGAATGGGGGTCCTGTTGGGGTTGTAGACTTTATGATCAGGAGTTACAGCAAGCCAATGACTAAATGGGCTCACACTTATGTCACTTGGGTACAAATTTACATTGTTATTCATTCGCTAGAAGAAAAACAATTAAAATAAAAAAATCATAAACCATAATAATTTAAAAAGTGGTTTTGTTTCATCTTTAAATAAAATCATCTTACACACTGGAGTGTCACTTATGCAATACAAATTATTTTCCTTGATTTCATAATCAGGTTTTACAAATTTTGGTGTTGCAATTTCTTATAAGAAAGGATACAAATCTGACCAGTTTTTCTTCTTTACTTCGCAGCATACTCATTTTTTATTCTAAAAAGCAATCATAATTTGGAAAAATAAACAGCTCTGGAAAGTTTATTTCAATAAATATGATATGGCCAACATATAAAGTAGACAGCATGCATGCCAGATCTGAATTTCAAAGTCTCTACTGTTGGGGCGCGCGGTTGGTTAAAAGGGCAGATTGTGTCACTATGCACGTTTTGTAAATGTTTTATTCTGACAGCGTGTTTTGACTACAGTATTGATTGCTCATAGCTGTACATTTAAACCATACCTAATCAAAAACAAAAATCATGCTTTAAATAGTTTCATTTCTCTATCGTTAACTTGTATTGTGTGTGCTGTAGAGAAAAATGACACTTAAGATGGGACGTAAATAAATTTACGTTAAAGATAATGGACATATTTCCAACTGTAATATTTGAATCCTTTTGTCATCTGTCCATTTCCTGGACCGCTGGAGACACCCGGGATGAAATCCTCAACGAATACAAAATAAATATCTGGCAAACAGCTGAGATAGTTACTCGATGTACTGTAGGACGCCATATTTATTTATCAATATGTTTATCTTAGCCTTGTTTTCGCGAAACATGAATATTCATGAAGATCTCACTAAGAATGGTCTATAGCATCACCGCACTCAATCGGACAAAGATGCATAATGTAATGATTCACCGTTCAAAGTCATATGGTACTGGTGTGGTTTGAACTGGGGATCAGAACAAATCAAACTTGTTTCGTTTCGTTTGGTCAACAAATACGTGTAATGCTCTTTAAGCGTCAACTAATACAGTATTTCACTATTCAGTGTTGGTCAATCAGCGATTTTTCTTTACAGAGTATTCATGAATACATTAAAATGCCAAACATATTTAATCATTATACGAAGAAAACTGCATATGTCCGCCAATCAAACGTAGGTGGTTTCGCTGACTAAACAGAAGCATAGGCGAGGAATGAGCCGGAATACTTACTGTGTCGGAAACACCTCCATCGCTCTTCCAGTACAGAGTGGCTACAGGTGAGCCACAGTCGCCATCTTTTAGGCTGGCAAAGAGCTTGTTTCCCAATCGCACTATCATCGGCTTGCAATCCTTACTTGGTCGTGTTAGACATACAATATTCTAGTTAATACATTAGTACATGCATGTGTAAAGATCCATACCAATGTTTATGTTCTTTGCTTCAAAGAATCACATTTAATGTGCTAGTATGAGATGCTCATCTATTAGAATAGCTACATTTAATCATCAGTCTATTTGATACATACATCAATTGATATGGCAATGCTAATAAGAATATCTTGCAAATATATACATACTTTCATAGGAATTCATACATATATGCCCCCTGGCATTTCACATCATCAGTTTGTGCGGTTTTATATTATTGATTAAACATATAATACAATTAAAAAACATGATCGCACATGAAATTAAAATTATTAAGATATTTGTTGCTTGACATATTCAAACTCAATCACTCTTAATTTCTAATATACTCTAGTCTCGGGCAGCACATTTATTGAAAAGTAATGTACAACCCACTCACATTCATACTAATTATTTACACTTAACCGTATATAATAGGCTACACAACCTGTTTGTCATGTCGCCATTTTTAAGTTTGAGCACTGAGTAACGGTGTTCTTGATTTAAAAGATAATACAATGTTCACTTTAGGACATTGCTAGAGCAATTGTCATTACACAATCTTTATGTATCAAATTCTGCCTTAGTTTACAACCATTGAGCTTTAACAATGCAAGAAATGTTCAAAGCTCTAATATGTAGTGAGAACAAGAATAAATAAGTTTATAAACCTCCTGTTTCCAGCACAAGGTTGCAAATCTATTAAGTCCACGTGTACGATACATGTTGATTTTATAACCCTAAATACCTGTACAACATTATATCATTATTTACCCATTTTGCTAAAGAATTTGACGGCATTTTTATCAACCATATTTCCTTTGGGGAATGAATGTATTTTGGGACGTAGTAAAATTTGGGTTTTGTAGTTTATAGCATATTCCAATTGAGAATCGTTTCACATACCTATACGTATGGAATATTGATATAGTCATGTCTCCATGCCAAGCAAAACGTCATTAATCACGGTACAGGATCACACTCATAAAACGAATATATGAAACGATTTATTCTTGAAAAAAAACGTATATTGATTTTTTTAAAAATTCGGAAGGCAAGAAATTAGATGAGGCGACTCAAATATGATTGAATACTCACCCATTACATTTATTTGTACTTCTTTTATCGACGGAAATTTATTCTTCTTAGAGATACCGACATATTTTCCCTGGTCAAAATGGTGAAGGTTGTGTATCGTTATAGTTCCATTTTGGTCAAGAAACACTAGATCTCTATACTCCTTTATAAGCGTTACATTTAGTGTGCAGTTCTGCCATAACCACGGGGCAATCTCTTCCCATTTATATAAAGGGAAACAAGTGCATTACAACGATCGAAGTCAATGTTTTGAAACGCCTGGACAGAATCCCCTGGACGAACAGTTTTTAAAGTAATTCCTGCTCTTGAAACTGAGAAGTACACAATATAAAATTGGTATAGTTAATTCAATATTTGTCGTCTATCTATCCGATATCACCATTATCACCACTACTATAACTGGCACAATTACTACTGCTAATACTACTACTACTATTACTACTACTACTACTGCTACTACTACTACCACTACTACTACTAATACTACTAATAATAGCTCCTACAACAGATTAGCCATACCGGAGATGACGAATTATGGCCATGCAAGTTGCCATTATGAAAGGAGGCGCACTCAGAAGCTTGAAACACATAGCCCGACAGGATGGGTATAGCAATATCCACTATTCGCCCTTTCAATTATGATACAAGGCATACAAGACATGGGTTATATATAATCATATTAAGTGGATAGTAAAGAATATTCTGAAAAGACATGCAAAGTACCTGCAAAATCCTAGACCTGATGTCCATGAAAATCATATGGCAGAAAACGAGAAATGAACTGATAATCAATATCAAGGTGACCATACATTGTCAGAAATGTTACTAATACTTGGCAGACGTGGACTGATTATAAAAAAGACGAAGGCACATAGCAACCTTTTTGAGTATTCAGTCGTCAATGAACAGAACTAAACATATATTCTTCGAGCATTGCATTTTAGAGAACGTACATTACTACCCAAGGTAGTTTACTGGAAGTTTTCAGAACTGAAGGAGGTATATTTCAAGAATAGTTACTGTCATCAAACATTTGTTAATTGTGTGGATACACCAAAGACTTGGTTACAACAGCATAAAACAGGATACCGTCCAATAAACGACTGAGATGAAATAAAAAATATTTACTGATGATTGATGATTCAAAATTATTGTCGGAATTAATGTGAGATAGACCTTTCTGTACAGGCAGTACATATTGTAGCCTACGACATTAAAATGAATTCATATTAGTATGAACGCGATTTTAAATCATCGCCGTAAAATAAGATCAGAATGACCATATACTATAATGAATTAGCGTCTAATTTCACACTAGTTATAGTAAATAGCCGGAATCGTAGACTTAAAACTTCACCAAAACAAAAATAGATACCAATATGTAATCCTCCAAACGGTAATGCAAACATATTGTACCTGCCGGGAAAAAGATGGTAAAGTAGCCTTGATCAAGAAAGAAGACCACCTCCAAGACAATTAAGGCAAAATGAGTAGCAATAAAATATCCGCACAAAATGGAATAACATGGCAATTAGAAAGGCAAAGCATGGGAAGTTTATGAGCGAAATAAAGGAAACCGGAAATATTTTAGCTCGTAAAATAGACCGACTAAATAGACCGACTGATGATGACAGACGAATAACAATAGCTCATGCTCAAGAATGTAATGACAATATACAGCTCATTATATCTACCTGATGTAAAGAATGACGAAGTGTAAAGATCCGACAGAGAGTCAGATACTCAGTGTGTACTAAACACATTCTCAGGTATATGGAACGAAATGATTAAACACACTTGCAATACTACTTTACAAACACAGAGGTCTAATCATACCCATGTATATGCAGAAAAAGGCACATAACAACAAACGCAAATAATACTACTCAATGGTAGTGAGTTCTAGGAATTGTTACAGCTGTTATATAGTCAAAGACAAAAATACGTTAGCCATGGTTTCTGTTGATATTTATTTTCAATGGAAATTACCTTAGTAATAGCATATGCTTTCCCATGACAATTTGCTTTCCATGAATGCTCAGATATATATATATATATATATATATATATATATATATATATATATATATATATATATGTGTGTGTGTGTATGTGTGTGTCACAAAATATGCATTTTAAAAATTAGTAAAACGTACGTATGCTAGTGCGTACCTGATAACAATCCTGCAGCTGCATTTACAAAAAGTAACATACGTCTGAATTCGGCCATCGTGCTTTATCTGAAAAGCAAAACAATGTTTTGACAAAACCAAGCATAATCCTGATCCTACTGATTCTAAAAACAATGAGTAAATTGTCAAATTAATGAATATATCTGAATTTAGGCAATAACCTCAAACATAATCAGTAGTGGTAGTGGTAGCAATGTTGTTAATGCTGGCATTAGTAGTAGTCATTAATGCGCAGTCTTGAATCAATATCAGAAACACATTTCGTTATCATAAAATGCCGTACAAGCGTAGGGTCAAGCCGTTTCCTGTTTTCTCCTTCAAGACATCAACCTGATGAATGTGATAAATGAAGTTATATCCGATCAACCGTAGCACCAACCACTGCGTCCCCGCTGAGCCATGGAACGTAAAAACGCGTGGGTCAGGCTTGATGGTTGTGGACAAAACCCTCAATTACAGATCCACTATAGCAATATTTGACGCTGTAATAAGTGCCGCCATATCTTCTTTATTTAATGTGTTTGCATGCTAGAATATTCTTGACAGCCCTGCCACATCGTCAATGACTGTACCTGTCTCGTGGTCTAAATTGTTCAATTCCGTAGGGTTGATGGCAGTTCGCCCTGAGATCCTGGCCTGATGGTGTTTTCAAAGTGTACCGCTGCATTCTAAGCAAAACAGTTTAAGTCGCCGTCCCTCGAAGGAGCCAGATTTTAGGAATTGGGCTAACACCTGTGGTAGAGACAGTCTACCACTGCATCTAAAAATATTTCATTGTTTATAGTACGGATTTTCAATACCTTTAATAGTCCACTTGTCACGTGACGTGTATTTTCAGATTCCTTTCCTTGCAACACGTTTTAGAATATCGTCCTTTTCCATTCCTTTTCCTCCTCATGAATACCTCCTTAATAATAAACTGTATTTGAAGAAAACATGTTCTTTAATTACTCTAATACGGACATGAGGTCGCGTGAAGATACTGTTGTGGGTGCATCTTTCATTAGTAACAGAAGTTACATGTTAATTTTAATTGTTTAGTATGGTGGGATGTAAACTTGTCACGTAGCTACCTAATCAAGTTGTCATATTCACAGAGATTGGGGATATTTCCAATCATCGACCATAGCATGTAGCGCTCCTTTATATCAGAACATTTATATCACTCTTAGATTGTTCATGCTAAAATATGTATTGCACTGAGAAAGAATCTTGCGGAATGAGACTTTATATTGTCAGATAAAAATGTTATATCGACGTCTTCTTCCTAATAGAATCATAGATAAAACTGTCAGGAGATGAACGCAAGTGTGTGGATTTAACTCCCATCGATTACTCCATCAAGTCGTTTCCCCGCAAGTCTCGCAGAAGTGGAATTGCTGTCATTACAAATAATTCCATGATCAATTGTCTTAAGTACAACAAAACCTTCAATGTATGCCATACATCTTTTGAACTAGTCCAAACACCACTCACGCTGGAACAAAGGTCAGTCCATTTTGTTTCTGTCTCTACCGCCCTCTTCCTAGTAGAAAAAGCAAGCTGACTGACTCTCGTTGGACCAGTTTCAAAATCTTCTGGAATATGGAAATTTGATAGGTAGCCACCTAATTGTTCTTGTAGATTTCAACTTTCAGTTCAACTGACTTGGAAACCCATACACGTCGCAACTCCAAGATTCCATTCATGTTGTCCATGTTAAACAGTCAGTTAACCAACCGACCCATAAACTTGGTCACATTTTAGATTGTTTTCGTTATAGACCTGATGATAATATTATGCAATCCAACATTGTATCCCATGACCTTGCATCAGGTCACCTCTGCAATATATGCCATCTCGACGTATCAGTCCCTAATCCTCCACCTCTGTTTGGTACTACG
Organism: Unio delphinus; assembly: GCA_029339505.1. Taxonomy (NCBI): domain Eukaryota; kingdom Metazoa; phylum Mollusca; class Bivalvia; order Unionida; family Unionidae; genus Unio; species Unio delphinus. The sequence goes on along the minus strand of JAQISU010000122.1, from coordinate 10,292,360 downwards.
AGAAACCTCCGTATGATAAATATAACAAAATTCATGCATGACATCCAAAAAAACCTAACAACTTTATTACATCAAAAAGCGGAACAATTTGATAAATGACTTAATTCGTTGCTTGAAAAACATGCCCCAGCCACCAAATGCAGATTATCAAGAAACAAAACGTGTTAGACATGGTATAGCAGTGTTAAAGACCAGCTTCGCACTGCTATATGACATCGCCGAAAAGCAGAGAGGCTTTGGCTTTCCACCAGACTCACTATCAATAAACAAATCTATGAAGCCGCTAAGAAGAACGTCACAGAGTCCATTTAGCCAAAGTATCCCACTACAGTACTAAGAGAACGGAGAGTTCCAGCTGCAAAGAGCTCTTCGAGATAACTAAGAAACTAATGTCAAGGAATAAATGTTCACCACTTCCAACTACCTTATCTCCAGTATACCTTCCCGACCAATTTGCAAATTTCTTCCGTGACAAGTTACAAACCATTAGAGATTCGCTCGATTTCAGCTACAACCATTAGGAGCATTTTTAACCTGTTTCTATTAATTTAGTACGGACAAATGTGATGAAGAGTGCACCAAAGACTTGTGAAATCGATCCAATTCCGACATTACTGCTGCTTGAGTGCTTAGACCCAGTCTTGCTTTTATTAACTGATGTTATTAATATCTTTCTCTTATTGTGGGAATTTCCGTCATTTTTCAAAACTGCCATTGCAAAGCCTCTGCTCAATAAACCAATACTTGACCATGACGATGCAAAGAACTACAGGCCAGTTTCTACTCTGCCATTCATATAAAAAGTCTTAGAAAAGGTTGTTCTAACCCAACCTGTATCTCATTTGAATTCAAACCGTCTTTTTAGCAATGTACAGTCTGTAGATCACCCTTGCCACAGTACGGAGACTACACTTCTGAAAGTATTTAATGCAATTATCTCTGGATTATGATAGTGAAAAGATTACAGTCCTCACCCTCCTGGATTTATATGCAGCATTTGATACAATACACCATGATATATTACTTCATCGTCTCCAGCATGTATTTTGTAATTGGAATATAGCCTTACAGTGGTTCAAGTCCTACTTAGTCAACAGGACACAAATTATATCTGCAAATGGAATACATTCCAGCCCAGTTCACGTATGTATTGGTTTTCCTCAAGGGTATGTTCTTAGACCTGTTCTCTTCATTATATACACTCAGCCGCTCTCAGGTATCATAGATCATCACCCAGTGTCGCACCAATTGTACGCTGATGACACCCAAATATACAAGTCTAGCTACCTAACTAAAGTTGATGCTACCATACATGGAGTAGAGAGGTGCATTTCTGATGTGAAATCATGGATGACATGTAACAAGCTGCAGATGAATGATGATAAAACGGAAGCTATTCTGATCACAACACAAAGATGTTCTCATTTACATCCTTTACCTCAGGCAATAAATATCAGCAACACGAACATTATAGTTTCACAGTCAGTATGAAACCTAGGTGTTACTCTAGACAGTACTCTCACATTGCTACAACATGTCATACACATATGCAAGGCTGCATAGCTTAAACTCAGACGCATCAGTTCCATTCATAAATATCTTACAGTTGATGCCACTAAAACACTTGTGTGTTCATTAGTGATTTCAAGACTGGACTATTGTAACTGAGTTCTGTCTGGTTCATCACAGCTTCACGGATCATCTTTTGAGTACCTCGATCAGAGCACACCTCGCCACAGCTCTGTACCCTACACTGGCTATCAATTCGATACAGAATCAAGACAAAATTTGTTCTCTGTGCTATGTTTCACTGATAGACTCCAGTCCAACATACCTATTCGGCCTCACCCATGTGTATCCACCAGCAAGATAATTACGCTCTTCATCTGACAATCGTATACTCATTGTTCCCACTGTGAAAACGAAGTCATATGGATAACTTTTTTTTGCATACCAGGGCCCGGCGACGTCGAACGAATTGCGTATTGAAATTAGACACAAAGACGCAGTGGTCCCATTTAAGAATGCTCTAAAAACTGACTTTTTTTGACTGCAGCGACAAGCTTAGGGACCTAATAATATCTTGTATTGTATACGTTTTCAGCATGTTTTTTTTTATATTTTCCAATTTCATTGTTGTTGTCATTTGTTTGTCTGTAGTGTAGTCATATCATTATAGATGGTGTATAGAGCTTAGAGCTTCTAAAGATTAGGCGCTATACAAAGTCCTCATTATTATTATTATTATCATATATTATACAAAATGCAAAATCTTCTCAAAAAATGTTTTAGATACGAAATATGATGATATTGTCGTTGTCAATGTTATTAAATATGATTACTGATTTTTTTTAATTTTGTTTACCGCAATATATTAAATAAGAAGACAAATTATTATGGCTGACATTGAGTAATAGCTGCTGTAATCAGAAAATGCTGTATCACAAGATACCAGCTAAACTATAAAAAGGATATCATCCTACAACTGCACATCATGGGTAAGTAACGGTTGAAATAGGTGGATTCTGAAAATATTAATTGACCAATATTGTCGCTTTTTTAGCATGAGATATGATAAACTGACCAGTGAATGAAACATAAACTTTCCATCCGACTCACAAATGAAATGAGGATGGTGATATAAGCAGATATAATATGCGAGTCTTTAAAATTCTAAAACTAAACCAAATGGACGCAAACATAATATCTGCCGGTAGGTGTTCAGTTCCCTTACATACTCTGTATGCTAACAATAGGATTTCCTTATTTTGAATGCAAACTTGGAGGGAAATAAAACACGTTATAGGCTTGTCACCAACAACTTTTGCAAAGTAATCCACTCGGTATACATACTATTTTATGGTAATTGAATTTGTAACAACGTATGAGGTCTTTACAAACTGCAAAATATGACACATTTAATTCACATTACTACACAATCATATTCCATGCAGAATAGAGATAAAACTAAATATCAGACCTTTGTCTATATTTATATGAAAAAATATATAAGTATTATTAACTCGTTATAAGGCCTGAAAGAACAACAGAAACTTAGATAGTATAGCAACTTATATTCTGCTGATGATAAGTTATGTTATGTAACTTGGGTCATTAATACAGGTAAAATACATCTGAAATTGTAACAAATGCTAAGAAGACAGATATAAAATTTAATTGATATCAAGAAACTTCTTAGTTTATGTCCAGTTGTATTCAGCGAATATTTGCTGCATAACTAATTACTGGTAATATATTGCTTGTAACGTCTATCTGTTTACCTAGTTGTACTTACATATAATTAAATCTCTTATAAAAAGTGAAAATACAAATTCTTTTTGAAAATTCCAATACAAGTATATGACTCATAGTATTTGAACATGTCAAGCTATGGCCTACATTCAAATTGTATAGTTATTATTTGAAACGTAGAAATAGGGAAATAGTACATGTATGTTGCTTTCTTTCTATACTGATTGGCTAAACTTGGCTATTTCGTACCATCGATTCTCAGCGACCTCGACCGTTGGTAAATGTATGTAGTTTTGATAGAATGTATATGTGCATGAAATGTTTTGACGTATAGAATCACTAATGTCTGACAGTTTGATCAAACATCAATGCATATCTGATTACGACAAATGTTTGTTTATAAACTATGTTCTTTTTTAATCCCACACCGACGTTTATCTTGAACCATCTAACAACCCTGTATATAACTATTTTTCTACCTGACAAATAAGTTCTTCTTTCGGTCATAATGATCATAAATCTGATATCCAAAACGATATACTGTCATTCTGTCCTAATTGTTAGCTATTTAAAAGATTATTAATGGAAGTTGGCTCGGTAGGTAGATTTATTCTTTTAAAATTAAAATTAAATAAATACAACTTTGTAAAAATATCGCCCCCTCCCCACCCAACCCGCGTAAGCAACACTGACAAAACCAATTCAGATGTATTCCAAGGCATGTTTACCACTGCTTGATATTTGTTTAAGTTGCCTTTTGATAATCATTATGGGTAGACAATACCATATATATATATACATACATACATATATTGGTGCCCCATGCAGTTGATCGTGTATTGAAATCATTTTGTGCAATGACACAAAAGCTTACAGATCCAATATTCAACAAAGCTCAAGTCTCTAAGATTAAACGAGGTATACTAAACTAATACCATATTCCTCAATTTAATTTTGATTTTCTTTTATAAACAATAATGAGAAGCTGTTTTTTCTATAATTAAATAAGATTGACAATAGCGGGTTTCTCGCGCTGAAACTAGATTGCATAATTTGTACACGTTCTTCTTTCGATCTTTGGAAAACGTCCATTTTGCGGGACTCTAGTTCATCTCCACGTTTTATTATGAAACTCTAGCAAGTATTTCCTATAATTGATTATTGAAACTAAATACTAAACTAGGAATCAAGGGGAGATAATGCTAGTGTATGTGCACTATGATCACATTGCAAGTCATGTGACAAATCACATCAGAAACGTGATACAATTTTGAGATAATTCCTCGTCGTTTCTTTTCACTAGAAAAGAGTGTCCTACAAATTTACCAATGTAGCACATTTATATTGTTTTATAGCTTTTGTTCTTATTAGTCTGTCTTTAAGCCTATTTGAAATCAGCAGAGCAATTATGAAATAAACATTGTCCATGAGGTTTCGTTCCACTAAATATTGAAATTAGAGATCAAGATAGCCCCAACAATTTACAACTCTTATATTACCAGTTCTCATTAAAGTAAGACCTTACCAGCTCTCTTTAACGCAAGTTTTATTTCCGACTGTCCATAAAATCCCCTTGTTCTGGTTGCTTTTCTCTCATGCTTTATTCATTCACGCTAGCAATCTAACTTGTCTTTACAGAGTAGTATTGAGTAGTATGAAGTATTCTTTCAATGGATGTCGCCCACCCCGCCTCTTTGTCAATTTATAAGACAGTAAGCTCAAATGACATAAAAGTTCTTTAAAAAACATTGCATTGTTTAAATTAAAAAATTTGATTTAACACATGATTGTCGCCAGGGTTCCCATTCAGTAGTCTTGATCACGTTTCAAAGCAAGCATATATCATGCAAACAAAACAACCATTGGATAAGCTGATTCTCCGTTAATGCTTGAGGTGCCATGAATTACACGTGCATGGCAGAAACATATGTTTCGTATGCATACAATCTCGGCAAATTTGTATTTTAATATATTTAAAAAAATAGTTGAAGAAAAATGAAAAGAAGACAATTTTATGTAAATTGATTGAAAGTGATGCAACTTACCCAAACTTACTGCATGTACACAGTCATTCACAGTTTACAAAGGACAATCAAGTACATCATTAATTTTGTTTGAAAAAATATACTCGACCATGAAAATATGACGCTGTGGTAATAAAGAGTGATGATAGTGTTAGTCACCCTCTTGCGATAATCATGTTGGAAAGTATACATTAATGAATCAAATACTGTTTTTTCTACAATTTGTACCGGGGAGGGGGGAATTGGTTTGAGAAGTAAGTAAATATTTTCATTTATTTCATTAAGAGTCTGCACTTTACAGTCTTTAGTTGTCCTTCGAATGTGATTTTAACTTTACCGGATTCTATCTAGCCTAGTAAACTCTCTCTCTCTCTCTCTCTCTCTCTCTCTCTCTCTCTCTCTCTCTCTCTCTCTCTCTCTCTCTCTCTCTCTCTCTCTCTATGGACCGACCTTTTCCCTTTGGTGTGTTTGATGAAGATATCGGGAAAGTTTTAATATGTACTGTTATTACATATGCAACTACTGGTGAACGTTATCAAATGTTTTAAACTTGTAAATCCACTGTGCAAAAATTGTGGTCAGTCCACCTGTACGTTCACCGTTAAACGTGTTCCCATATCTCTTTAGGTAATACAGCTATCTATAACGACCCTCTTGAACAAAAGATTCGTCATGCCATGATAATACTTACGTTGTTATAGACTGCGTGGCACACTTTTAAAGCTGTGTAGTATATACTAGTATGAAAGTGTATTACCGGTATGAATGTGTATTACCAGTATAGATCATATTAGTCATGGTAACCCAATATTTAACATACCTTAATTAGGAAACAAAATGCTTTTGCTTATGACAACTTTGTTGTCCGAAATCACGTAATTATCAAAGCATCCTGATATTAATATTTGTTCTTTAAATAGTGAAACAACGCATAACGTGTACAGGAAGGTAACCGTTGAAGTTATAAAATGTTTGTTATAAATGTGTTGTAATATATTGAGCGAACAGATCAAAAGACCTCGTATTAAGGAAGTAGCAAACTTATCCCATTTTCTAACAGTATGATATTGTTTATAAACGTTATATGCACACACACACACACACACACACACACACACACACACACATATATATATATATATATATATATATATTGATCTGACAGGATTTACCAAGGTGACATCATTTAAATTCTTCAATGGTCTTCATCCGATATTTTATCTGTTGACTGGAAACCATTTTTCAACGACAAAATGGACTACGTAAGCGCTATTGAGATTTATGTTAGATAAAAAATACTGATATCGTTAACTGTTTCCACCGCGATAATATCATATCGGGCACAGACTAATGTTTGGTTACCAACTCCGGAAAATGCGACGACTGGGATATGAATAAACAACTAGTACAACAAGTAATGGACCGAAGGAGAAAAATAATTGGAAAATTTACTCAGGGTGGATCGTCCAAACACAAACGGTCTTGTTCCCGATTGGTCTTCGATGATGCTGAATTAAATTTTATAATCACGGATACAGCAAAAAATGATATATTTACCTCGAGAAGAACACTCTATTTATCCAACAAGGAAAAATTAGGAACTATTGTTGAATATCACGATGAGGTCATCAATGCTAGGATAAACCACGACAAATTTGTTTTTGATGGTAAATATATTTTCTGCCGTCGTGGTTAGAGTAACCACCGACTTTATTTCGACGGAATACACCGAACATCGGTCGAAGAGTTAACTACGTTGGAAGGTGAATGGGGAACATGGAAAATAAAACATGGATACTGCAAGTCGGCTGATACCCCAATCGATGATAATTACCTCGAGGATACAAACAATGAAGTATCATCGTATCCATCTGTATACATTCCAATGACCAGACATAAAACTGTTTATTTGACAAGCTCAGGAGGATGTGGCATGACAACCAGAGTAATCGAATGATTCGCGGAAAACACTGACATGATTGTGTTGACTCCAACTCATCGACTTGCCCGAGAAAAAACATCGCGGATGGTAAACACTTGTACGTATCATAGTTTATTTCGATATAATGGTACTGATTGGACTTCTGAGCAAATGGGAACAAAACATATTGCGGGAAGCTCATATCGGATAAAATCTGTACGGTATCATTTAAGCTGTTAAAAACATTCTTGGAGTGGTTATTAAAGAAAAACACCGCTGTGATAATGTGTGTTGATCATAGACAACCGCCACCATTTACTGGATTATCCCTTCATTGTTGGTTGAAAAACTCCGTTGACTACTACAAAGAAATTAACACAGATCATCGATTACTCGACGCTGAGTTAGCCACGTTGAAATCCGCAATAAGACTACAATCGAACAAAATTCAATGTGAAATAACACGCAAAACAATCCTTGAAACATCTATTGCGGATTTCTGGGAAACATGGACCTCAACCGATTTGATAATCGCGAGTAGAAAACGAATCCGATATCTATTTCAGATGGAATTATTTTATCTCCATGAAGAAAAATTCTCAACGGAGCCAGTACTGTTATGCTATAGACCCAAAAATACACGATGACAAAACATCGAAGTAGATATTCCTGGACTGACAAGTACTTGTGTTAAACGATGTTGTGGTGGTTGATATCGCTCTTGTCAGAGATGCAATAAGCGCCGATAAGTCTCCATGGAGGTTAGGTTACGCGATGACAATGCACTCATCGCAGATATTGACTATCACGAATACGACTGTCTGGATCATCGATAACTTCATTGAGTGGTCCACTTTAGTTTACTTGGCGGTATCACGAGTATGAAGAATAAATCATCTTCGACTAGTTTACATCGATGACGATGAAGAAATTATCATTGATGTGGCCAGTGATACCACGATAAGAAGAAAACTATTGACCTGTCTGGAATGTAATCGAAATCATAGTGTTAATTAAGATCCCATATGGTAATTGAGTATTATCGGGGATAACTTGTAACTTTTCACGAGTAAATTCACGCTGTGGCGCGGTTCGATCTAATCTATATATTGCTGGTCTGTTTTTAGAAGTGACTACGCTGAATATTTTATTTGATCTGATACTCCATATATAAACAGTTGATCTTCTTCTACCGTTTTCAAGTTCGCCGGATTCAGATAAATATCTCACTGTGACATTGATAGGTAATATCGCGATGAAAAATCATTCCTCGGTAGTTTATATAATTTTTTTTTGCCGCGGAAACCGGTTTCATATTAATCGTTCGAGTAACTCATTGTTGACTGCGGTAAGTACCCCTGATAATCTCATGACCCATTCACGAGATTGTGTATCATCAATGAACTCTTTCGAGTATTGATAATGAAACAATTTACCCGAGACTGTTCTATTTAACCGCTCAACAATTGCCTGATCTCGGTGTATCTCAGTATTTCCTCGTCGTATCATGGTATTATGTTGCTTCATCGTTGATCATACTTCACCTTGAAACGTCTTGTCCGGATCAACCTGGAGAAGTTTTGGCCAATATAGAGGACCTCGACGATAAATTATGTTGATCGCGGCAGCAACCTCATATGATGAATTGGTTGAGAACTGCTCAGCCTCCTTGTATCTACTTCAATATCAACTACGGTTAACGCGTATTTATATGTGTGAACAGTATCGTGCGGCAGAAATAATATATCACCATGATGAACTTCATTTGGGACACTAACATCAAGTGACTGATATTGAATCTTCGCCGTCGGTGGTAGATACATTTGCCTTATTGCTTGTCGGGATAAACAATTTGCCGCTGTTGTATCTTTTACATTTGCGGCGTTGGCGAGTTTGTCAATGGCTGATTTACCCTTCTAATATCCACCCGGTGAATAATACATTGATTCCATATAATTAGATACTACCACCCATCATTAGTTTACCTTTCTTAGCGATTTGTATTATTCACGGAGCTAACGTTTCTTTGAAGGTTTTATCCGGAATGGAGTTTAACGTGTGAATTACTGTCAATCTATGATTTTTTACTCTGCGATGTTAAACCGCGATGGAAGATTTTCATGAGTGATTCCGTTGTCTCATCTATTTGGTTTTTGTAGAGATGTTAGAAAAGTAAACAAACAAAATATATATTTTTGATACGTTTCAAAACAGAAAAATAATAGAGGGACTTAATAAACAAGAGCGTTATCATATGATATTTGATAAATTACTGGTCAACGAGGTATCATTGCAAGTAAGAAATCAGCAAGAACCCGTCGGAAAATATTCTAGTCGATTATTCCAATAACCAAATAGCTCGGGTGTATCATCGCTTGTGGTCTTATATGGGACGTGTTCAAAATATTGATACCGGGTCACAGATATCACAGTTGGATTTTCAAAACTTGTATCCTATCTATTATTTTCATTGCAACATATTGATCTATCTAGGCACTTGGTCGTCGATATAAAATGGTAAGCCCGTGTAGGAGAACTTCTACCTTGTGGTTTATATAGAGCAATCGCTGTTATTCTTAGTGATAGATCAATGGGAATTGAAGGTGGAGGTGGAAGGATGAGAGTAGTTGATGCATCAGTGGAAAATATATAATATTTGCAAAAACATGTAACAATTAGATCAATATGTTTTTTAAATAACAATGTCGTACAATCAAGTTAAGTTTACGTTGACACCTTTTCAGTCAAACAAATTACAATCCCGAAATGCTACCATATGCGGGGTATAAATAACATTGTGACTAGAACAGATTGCTAAGCTTGGACCAAATACTTTATCGTTGAGGAACACTCAACTTAATTACTTCAACAAGGCGTTGAAGGCAAACATTGGAGTTCAACTTGAAGTTACTCCCTCTGCGGTGAAAGCGATGATACAATCAAGAGGTAGATTTTCTTTCCTCGCCGAGATAACCGCGTTACTTGCCGCTGCTGCACCAATAATTGCTAAAAGCTCCGCGTTGGGTGCTCTTACCGGTGCTGCTGGTAACGCCGCTGAATTCGTTGTAAAGAAAATTATCGGGGGAAGATATAACAAAAGACAAAAGGTCTACCATTACCAGGCAGCTGATACACCCGATACGGAGCGGGGTTGAGATTCCAAGTAAGCAATCGTCGATAACTGCAATGTCAAATTTTGACTTAATCACCACGGTTAAACAATCGCCGATACAGAATTTCAGAGTTGTTTTTATGAAGAATCAGTTATCGACTCGGCCATCAATTCCAGAAACAGGTATAATTAATTCTCGATGATAACACTGAACCGGGAAATCATTGGGTCGCGTACGCAATACACCCCAAATCAATTGTTTATTTTGACTCATATGGGTTAGCGCCGCCTAATGAATTTCTCAAATACGTCCATGGGCTGAAAATCCCTGTTTGAGTTTCCACGTTACCGATAAAAACATATATGGCCGATAAGTCAATAATGTGCTCAGCGCGAGTTCATCATCGACTAAACCTCTTCATGTCCGCGTACGTATAATGGTAGACATTTGGGGAAGATCTCTATCGCTTGGAAAAAACACCGACGGGGTTTCACTCGATGTTGAAACAAACTTATCAATGATGTGTTATCTCATATATTGCATCTAGTAGATGTATTACCAAATGAGATAGTTGTATTTCAAGACCGACAAGGTAAATTAAAAACTAGCAATATTTCCATTAATGATATTTTAGTTAAACTTGTTAACGCGGTTGAAAACTCCATTGCGGTATTTGATCCTCAAGGTAAAATCAAACCCGGAGTTGCTTATTCAACCTTAGAACACAGACTAACATCGTTGAATAATGATTATATAACCTTGACGAATACACTAAATACACTACGCGATGAATATCATGCACATATAAATGTATTTACCAGGTTACAAAAAATATTGAAGAGGTTCAACGTCCCATTTATAATTTCTTTGGGATTCCATCAACGGTTCCGTCAAAACTCGCCTAGGTGAAAACCGCCGTGGATAAACCAGCAACGCTGCGATCCGAGTATTATAATCATATCCTTGGTTATCATAATTTATACCAAGGATATTTATAAATTATATTGGAATTGATATGTTTTTTGGGAAGTATTTTACTTGGGATCTCTATACACCTCGCCAATGCCAAAACCGCCATGGATGAGCTCGCGGTATTACAGTCTGGATATGAAGATCATGTTAAACAATTTATAGGGTTTCATAATAATTTTAGGAAACTCAACGAAGATTTTTTTGTGGAAAACCAAGAACAGTTCCTATTAAACTCGCTGATCCATCGATGATACTAAAATTTCTCATGGGGAAACCATCAACATTGTTTACGGGATCCAACATGCATCCTTCGCCTGGACTCCACAAACTAACACACTAGATTAACTACAAATTAACCCTAGTATCCCTGTTGCAATTTAATATATCATGGAGGAGTTCCTATTGGGTAAACAAAACGATATCCGCCATAGTAGACAAGGGATCAACTTAACGATTCACGATAACCACCCGGATATAAATCGGGTATCTATAACATGCCACGTTGAATTTGTAACCGATTTAACTAAATAATGTAATTGAAAAAAATGACATTGCAGCAATACCAATATTATCAATTCAGAGCGTTACAAACTAAACTCATATCTCGCACAGATGAATATCAAACAAAAATTAAAAAAAATATCAACGAAGGATTACAGCTGTTGATGTAATCGTGTACTCGGTTGGATGTATTATCGCTGGAATCGGTGTGATATTATCATCGGTGACAATGATCCAATTTTGCTGTTCCAATTTGTATATCCGCGGCTACAACCATCGCGGGGAAGATTTCAATAATAACAAAAAAATAGTATCGTGTAGTCAGCGTACATTACATGATTACACCGTTACATTCCACACCGAATCAACCGCGTACTCGCAAATATCCGCGATGATATCGTCACTCGACGACGCATTAATATCGGATGATGAGTTTGCCGCGATGATACACATTATGATTCAGTGAATTCAAAATTAGAAAAAAACAAGATAATAAAGATGACAACGCCATAAGAACAACTGCAGCGGATCGTCGAGAGCAGAACCCCGCCGAAAAAAACAATGATATCGACGTTAACTACAAACCCTGAATTCAGTATTGAATCTCCAACTCCGATTACTGCAAAGGAAATCGCGTTAACTCAGTTGCCAGTATATTATAGCTGGCCTAATATCATCGTGGATTCATTCGCTGGTAAACCACCCAATAACACATTTGTGTTCGCGTATAAGGATTTCCCGATTGTACTCCGGATTGGCAAACGTTACAACTTTTAAAAGGAGCTTATGAGATCGAATATATCAACAAGGAAATGCAACGCAGGATAAAATCTGTCACTGGAAGGGAATCTTATATCCAGATAACTGTTCATGAACCATCGTTGTCAACAGCCATCGAGATAAACTCTCATGTGTACCGTGTGTATATGTATATATATATATATATATATATATATATATATATATATATATATATATATATAACCCCTCAATTAGAACTATATTACGATGGCCTGAAGATCAACCATAAGAAAACAATAACAATGGTAATCCCCCCTCCCCCCACGACGAGAAAAACAACCAATAGAGAGACCGTGTCCACGGAAACCTTGCAGGGAGGATTATACCACAGATGGTAAACCACCAAATCCTGAATTTGACAGCCGGAATGATGTATATAATTTGCCTCAGTAGATAATAGATTTCATTCTATGCGTGTAGAAGAAAATAAAGAACGCATTGGTTGGAGTTTTAGTTTATAAGATCTTACCGGTAATATCCTTGGTGCTTCCGATAGACCTCCTATGTAAATTATGTGGAATGAAAGTATCTTTACTGTTTTTTAAAGAGAATTAACCAGGAATATAAAAACGATTAACCCTATTACGACAAACATTTGAAGAACATCTGTCTGATATAACTAGTCCACGTGATAAAATCATTAAACACCTTGATATCATAAATCAAATTATATCCGATATGGAATACGTCAACGAGAGATTGGTTCAAGCAATAGTTACAATTAGATATGATGAAGATAGTAAACAAGAATTTCTAACCAAATATTCATTAACAGAAGCTACACTACCAAATTATAAATTTTCTGGATATAATGTTCCCGAGTTAAAAAAATCACTCAATGATGTCATCGAATAATATTTATCTAAAATGCTGTGTGCAATTTAGAAAATCTTCTCAATGATGCACCTGTCCAACATCAATATCTCACATACAATAATTCCCCCGAGGGAACTGGTATACACGTATCCCCAAGCACCGTTGATATAACATCGGTGATCGCGATAAGTTTTGCTCGTGATAGCGTCATGGGGAGTTACAGCGCGTATACAACAGCGTCAAATCAAGCAGCTCAAGGATATATCATATAAACGTTTTCCCTTCAAGTATCTCCGGGAAGTTTAATTGTACAAAATCCAATTAATTCGGTGTATTGTAATGCAGTAACTTTGGATATCAAACATAAACCTTAAACTCGTTGACCAAAATGTTATCCTAATCGATTTATCAAATGAACAACTACAAATTACCCTTGATCTGAAATCGTAGATTTTCATGGTAGATTTCCGTATTAGATTTTCATCGCTAGGTAAAGTCTTCCAGGTTCAACAATTAAAAACTACAACGATGTTATCAATAATGTACCAGCACGCCAGAGTATTTATCCATGATCGAGAACCATTCAACTCCGCGATTAGAAAATCATTCACGGGGAAAATCGTGGGAAATTGGGAACTCGTCGTTGATGAATACGATAATGAAGATTTCCTGCTGACGGAACGCCAACTACAACTACTGCAACATCACTACGTTATAATAATTTCATGTAACCGCGACAGATAATAAACTATGCTCACTCGTGTATTTCTGTTGATCGCCTCAAGGAAATTTTATCATCGGGGTGGCAATGATATTCAAGGAAGTCTCCAAGACAACATTTTTAAAAATAGTTTTAATTAAATCCAGCAAAGTACGGCGATAATTCTATGGTTACTGACCATCATTGTTACTATGTTTTTTTATTGGTCTAATTATCGTCATCATTACCATGTGTATAATTTCCGTCATGTTTTGTTTTCGTAAAAATTTCCCCGAGGATATATGAGAACCCAAACTTATCTTACCGCCGACGACGAAAACACATAATAACGTTGCATTGTGCTAAACGACCCGTCGAGGTCGCCAACGAATACAAAATAGGAGTATTAAGGTTGAATAAAATATGTTCCAAGGAACCAATCTCAGCTGTAGCACAAGGTAAAAAAATAGATAGTCACGTTAACTAAGACACGTGATAAATTACGAGCCGCCGAGGAGAAAAACCAACGAGAAGATCAAGAATAATTTGTGTTACAACAAACCAACGATAAATATAATAACCATGTATCAGAAATGCATAATGTAAATATGTTACTTGAAATCGAAATTTCAAAATTTCAAAATTATAAATAGCAAAAATAATTTAACTGCTAAAGACAAATTACAATCAAGTATAACACAACAAAAGAAACCATAAAAATGGAAAAAATATTTAAGGAACAGGGTCAAGAACTGAAACATCCCAATGTTTCGAAAACTCCTCTTCGTGTTTCGCCTCGTCAATCCAACAACATCTTTTCAAAATTTTCCACGATCATCTTTCCTCGTCGTTGTTTCGCGAAAACTTCCTTAACGTCAACAACTAATTTTTTGATAAGCTTCGACGTCAGGTTAAACAATTTTAATTTATCATGGTGCAGAATAATAATCTTTTACTTGTCTTTATGTGATTTAACACCCGCGTATTCCTCCGTGATAAAATCACTGGTGAATGTTTTGTTGTCACCGATGTAATCGTTTACTCGGTCATGTTCAATAATCAATTTTGCCTCATTTTCGCGTTTATATACCTATAAGAAATCATTTGTTTAATTGATAGCTGTGTCAGGCAATTTATTATATGTGTTTTTCTCGCGTGGGGGCAATTTGGTGAATTAAAAAATCAAGGGTTATTTTACCAAAATAACGGCTCCAGAATTGTGTAGGGTTCAGCCTCTCTGCTGTTACATTTCTTTCTGAAAGTCGAAGCGGTCCAAGGCTTGAGTCTGGTACCAAGCGTGGATAGCTTCTCGTTGTTCGGTTCTCATGTTGTCAGGGTCGTAGTTGTCAGCCTCGTGAAAATGGGGTAAAACGGCAAGTTGTTTGACTTCGGTATTGAAATAGTGTGGAAAATAACCTTTGGCCATTTCTGTCATTCCAAACGTTTTAGGCATGCGACTCAAAAGCATGAACAAGTAGCTCATTGAACCATTAAATTGTAGTTGTCTTACTTATATAGATATGGTTTTGGCTCCGTTGAAAGTCACTTTAGGACGTTCGGTACTTTCTTCCGTGCAGTATCTGAGCAGAAATTGTCCAACGTATCCCGAGGAAGTGTAAGCGACTACAGAGGCATGGCGATGACAAACTCAGTAACGTTCGACGTCTTCTTGACTCCACGTCTCTTCGATGGGGTTTAAGATCTATTGGGCAAAATCGACAAAGCTGTTTGACCCTCGAAAGATTTTTGGCGTCCTCCAAGAATATTGCTGCAGTGAGGGCAATGACTAAAGAATGGTTCTTGGATGCACTTGGTCGCATGTTCGGTGAGCCACACAGAAATTGGGAATGTTAATGACGGTCACTTGCACGCATTTGAAATCAAAAAAGATAAAATTCTCTTTCTTCAGGTCATCTTCTTGTTGTGGTTGGAATTTTTGAATGAAGCATTCGTGTTCCAAGTCCACGATTTGGCAACAAATTGTCACATCTTTTCTACCCGCGACAAACGTGAAACTTCACATTACTGGTACGTTTGCCTTATTCAGAAGCAGTGTACAATCTCAGAAGGTGATAAGTACTTTTCTGCTGTAAGCTTTGTATCCACAAATGTTGTTGGTAACAGGCAGGACTGACAAACGTACGGTGACAAACTTGGAAATGCACTCTTTCTTGTCCTTTGTCAAGACATGGTAGAGAGGCCAAACATCCCTCACATTTCGATCCACAACGCTTGTGCTGTTCGCGATGTTTATAACCAGCCACATTTTGCCCACTAGGAACAGTATCCCAGGAATCCAGTGATCATTAACTTATTAGAAATTATGTTATCCGGTAAGTTGCTGATCCGACCAAGTTGTGCCCTGAACTGTGCCAATGCTATAATTAACATCACAAAGAAAGAATGCTGAACATGTCTGCATTCGGTACTTCTGGACTGACATTCATGTTCTTTGGAGGGTTTTGTCATAGTTGTGACATGGTGGCAAATCCAACACCAGGTTCACGTCCTTAATTCCGCCACTGCACAAAAAGGTATAGCTAACTCGTATACTAATGAGTTGTTTTAATGGTTAATGCAAGTTTTAACCAGGGCCGATATATGGCATATCCATCAGATTAAGGTGAATCGGGCAATGGTTAGGGTACTTTTCTTTAGTTATTTGCTATGATACAGAGGTAAGCAGTGTGATTCAAATTTGGGCTGCTAATTCACTAGAGTGGAGGTCAAGTTCAAAACCGTCCAGGTCCTAATGGAAGGCGACATAGTGCCTAGAGCCACATGTGACTGTATGCCGCTACTGGAATATCCACAGTTGCTGTTTTTGCAGCTCAGCCATCACCACCGGTCTTGCATTTACCAAACGCGGGAATGACTACGCATTGAAGCTAGAATAAGTGAGGAAAGTTGCGCAGTCCCTCATCCCCCTTTTTTTATTTCTCTCTCTCTCTCTCTGTCTCTCTCTCTCTCTCTCTGTTTGTATGTATGTCTGTTTTTTTTCTTTCTCTCTCTCTCTCAGGCCTGTCTACATCCAATAATAACAGAGTTTACAGTAGTGTAAAACGTATTTGTGGATATAGTGTCGTACTGTATCTTAATATATTCCCTGCGCTATCCACGTGGCTCTTGCCATCTCTTTTCACAATGGGTGTGGGTAATGTGACGGTGAACATATCTGTTGTGCCTTCGTATCCATTTGAAACAATTTTCCAGAGTTATCTGAGTATAACGGAACATTCTTGGTCAACAGTCACAAGTAGTACAGTCTACTATTCCTTGTGGTGTTGAGCGCAGAGTGATACACTCAATATAACACAGACGAACGTAACGTGCAAAATACTTAGGTATTGTTTAATAAGCACACTTCGTTGAAAATTGTTAAGAGGTGAATTGCACTCAATATCATAGTTAGGTTCCTGCTTATATGTTATTATTCTTTCTGTAACAGAGATGTTAAAATAGGATCTATATGCATTCTGGACATACATCGTCATTAATGTACTGATCTACATAAAAATATTGTTCAATTAAACATTTCTACAAGAAATATTAATTCTCTTTGAGTGCAACTAAGATAGACGCTTTATCCAATCAAGTTACAAAGTAGAGATTATATGATCTCATATTAACAGCATATCGGCTGAGTTTAAAAAAAGGAGTCCATCGTTCTACGTTATTTAGCTATCAGTTCGTTGAGAGGTTACGTGTACTTTACGTTCATAATTTATTTGTAAAACCTTTACCACTGATTTACTTCAAAATGCATTACTCTTCATTCTTGAAAAATATAACAAGTGTACTAAACATTTTGAACAAAAGCGAAACAATACAAAGGAGTTTACGCAGGTACAGAGTTTTACCCTGATCTCATGTATCATAAACGATAAATGCTAAAAAATCATGAAGGGTATAGTAGTATGATTAAAAATAAATCATGTGAATAAATGTATTATAGCCGTCTGAACCATTTTGTGCTGCTACAAAATCTGTGATTAAGGTACTGGCGTCACAATGCTTTGTTAGTAAGTTTTCGACTTGTCTGAATAACCAGGTACAAATCTTCATTATATTATGTATAGTCACATACTCTATTTTCACGCTACTCTACCCTATTATGACTAAGTGTCAAAAATCAGTTCTCAAGCGAACGCATTTCACATTGAAGTCAGAACCAAATATTGCTTTACAGTGATCAAGTTACGCCGATTGAAACATCTGTTGAAAATCCTATTATTATCAGTGTGTAAGTAGAAACAAGATACTTATCAACAAAATTGCATTTACTTATATCTTTTTTTTCAATGCGTAAATTTACATAAGCATTTTTATTATATATTCGGACTGGGCAAATCAACATCTCATCATAATAAGCATCGAGTCGGCTACACGATATACGTTTGCCTTGTGAGTCACAGCTGACAACTGCATTAGTAACACTATTTATTACGATGTACACCATTGTAAATATCTATACGGATCTGTCATTACTCATACTTAAATGCTTATTTTATTATAATTTGGAAGTGTACATGAAACATAATTGTATGATATATGTCCTAGCTAAATCAACATCCTGTGTATGTTTACAAAAATGTTTAAGTAGGATTTTCTGTCCTATAGACAAGAGATGTTACTTTAATATTAAATTTTCAATCGCCTTTAAGAGAATCCCGACATTTAACTTAAATTGAACACTTTATTAATTGTAATTTGGTTTGATAATTATAAGAATTAGAATAAATGAAAATAAAACTTTTTTCTGTTACATTATGACTTCTGTATGTGATTATTTTATTTTTAGAAACACAAATCATGAAGGATACCAAGCAGTTGTAAAGATCGAAACCAAACCAGTTAAAGACTGATGTTTCGTATATTCACATAGTCAATTAACTAATAGAGAAGAGTAATACAATAAATCTAGTCAAAATCAAACATAAACATTTTTTTCCATAATCTAAACAAGATTTTCCCCAATCTGATTTGTTTTAGCTTTTGCAGCAAAATCTGTTTCAAATGAAGATTGTGATAAATATAACAAAACAATTATGAATGCAAAAATGAATCTTTTAATGTAAGTCTTCATATAAACCTGAGCTCTGTATGTGTTATTGATGATGCTCTGCAATATATATTATTTTCACTGAAGTATATTTACAATCTTGTCAAACGACGAAATTGACTTATGTAAATTGCGTCATAATTAGTGACTTACTACGCGAACTTTATGGCCAAGGTAAAATATCTGTATTGACTATGTAGTTTTCCATCCTTTGTTAAGTCAGGAGTCTTGAGTTGAAGTCTCTAACAACGTTCTTGGCATCCTCGCATTGGGATCAGCATACAATATTACAAAGGTAAGACTGGAGAATTAGTATTTTCCTCTGTGCTTCCTTTTGTGAAAGAAAGTATCTTGCAATGCATCCACGGAATGAACAGAATGAGAACATTAAGTGACACTTAAACACTTAGAGAAAGTAACAATGTGCTCAACTATAAGGTGTTATGGACTAAGTGTCCAGATATACATCAAACACGTGTAATACAAATAAGCTTAATTAGGCGTTATTGTTTGCCATCAATGACATACCAATCCGGTGGCCGAATACTTAGAGCACACTCTACTATTCAAGTGCACTGATACGTTTCCTCTTTGCTTACCCAGTCACATTACATTATAAATATTAGCCTGTTAACTTGATAATACAGCCCAACTAAACGAAGAAATTGTTTTAGAAGCTAACAGGCTGTCTTAATTGCTCCAGTTGGATATGGTGGCCATATGTGGTGCCACCACTGGATTCACCAGATTCCAGAATGCCTCTTCAATATCAAATATATGAAATAGTGCATTAAGAAAGTTGGCTCTGCCTGCCAGGTAACAGTTTATATTATCTTAGATTTAAAATGTGATTTCAAACACTAGGTTCGCACAGATTACTTGAAACTTCTCAGCAGTAATTTACTTGAGATTGCTTTTATTTTTGTGAGACGTATGACCCACTTCAGCCACAAATAAAGGGCTGAAAGCGTGATATCTGGCTCATCTTACTTTTGCAGGTCGCTTACTCTCCATTTATAAGCTAAAGCTATCAGGAAACATGATTTATTTAAAATGGTGGAGAAAGAACCTGGGGAAACCCAAAAACAATTAACCGATCCACGAGAAGCTAATGAAATGCTTTCTCACAAACCCACATTGGCCGAACTCGAGACTCGAACCGACGCAGACAGAGGTGAGATGGCCATGGACCAAAACGATGAGCAGTATAGACCACATGGAGCCCCAATATGACCAGTAGAGATATAATAAAACGTTCCACTTACACTGCAAAAATACGACAACAATGCATAAGCAATGTGAAATAATTACTACATACGTCAGGCAGATAAAGATCGACATGTCCTGCATTGTCACCGTCGGATACCTTTGTGATATGACATTACAAAATGAACGTTGCTGTTTAAGGAAATGTTATCTAAATACTTCATTTCTTTTTGAAAAAAACTTTTCTGAGAAATACAAAGTTCACATTGGTACAAGAAATGAACATAATGTACCTACACATTTCCAGACAAAGACTGTGTTGTTCTTGTTGTTGTTATAGGGTTTAACGCCATTTTCAGCACAAGATAGGCGATACTTGTCGGCCAGTATTAATGGTGGAGGAAGAACCCAGGAAAACCCCATAACGAACCACGGATCCACTAGAACCAAGCTTTCTCACATACCCACATTGACAATGATCAGTAATGGTGAGTGATTTAGATCACTCGGTCACTCAGGGCCCAGACACAGAGGTAACAAGCTTTGTAATATCAATGCACACATGTGGGCACACAATTGCAAATTGAAAACTTAATGCTGCACATCCTCTTACGAATGTTTCTATTCATTTTCTATGTTTATTGATCACACTTATGTATTTAGATAACTGGATTTATACACACCATCTGTTAATACAATGATCAACATAATATGACAAAGTAAAATCCCTACAATTACAAAAACCTTGAAGTATATTGTCCATTTTTCAAATTTAGTCTCAAGGGACGAAAATAATCAAAATCCACTTGCTTTGATAATGGCCTATTCCTCACAAGACCAATACCATAAAATAAAATCATAAATGTTTATAACTATCGTTCCATCTACATGTTGGAAACGTTTGGAAAATACAAGTATGACCAGATATTTACAACATAACTACTATGGATGTTGATGTGTATCCGAGTTCTTAGGTCACTTTCCTTTCATAATAACTTGGGTAATAAAATGACTAAATTGGTACTCATTCACTATATATAAATTATATGCCACTGCTTGATATGGCCGCATTCACATTGTTTTGAAGTTGACAACAGTTCTGACTAAGCCTCGAATATGTGTACGTCGTCAGTGTCAAGCAGATGTCTAATTTTTTGAAGTAAATAACTGATCTTAATCCCATAGCATGTTTTCCCAGGTGACTACACATTGATTGCACTCTATGTGGTTCAGTGACATGTAACAGAAGATGGTTATATGATCTTGCGGCAAAAGTTATATGTTCAGTTGTGCCCTTTCAAAGATTTAATACAAATTTAAACCTAGTCTTTAGATAAGCATCCGCATATGCCAGTGAGTCCAAGGGAAGGGATGACAGATGATTTAAGAACATTATCTGTCAAAGAGGATGAAATCTTAAACTCCGTAGCAGATGCAGACATGCCAATCATTACGCTTCTGGCATTATCATAATGCTATTTTTTAGCAAACAACTCAATTATCTTTAACAATTGCCTGTATATAGGTTGCACCTTTTTGGGTAATTAAGAAAAACACAAAGTATTTAAGACGTTATTTTTTTTCATTTGTCTTAACATGTCTTTAATTTCACTCATATACATTTGATATTAATCTTAAAAAGATTACTCCTGCATAAGAATAGTGTAAGCGGACTGTCTCTTTGCTTTTATAGAAAACTATTTATTACAAATTTCTAAGAGAAAAAAAAACCTGCTTCTTTAATATGGACGTTTCGGCCCACAGAGTCCGTGGCGGTTTGCCCGAAACAAAATTGAATTAGAAACATGTATAATCAAAGTAATTCGGACAAGCCATTGTTAAACATGACCGCAGGCTAACACTATCCCTTACGTAAGTTTGCCGTAGATAGGGTGGGAAGCCCGACCAAGGCCATCAGAAGCGCAATTATCACCTTGGTGTGGAAGCGCTTGTGCAGATCAAAGAAGTTGCCCGAAGGATTGGACGTGCCTTATCTTCTTGTGCAGCAGACTGACATCCAGGTTGAATTGGTGGCTTAGTCGATTGGACAGGGCCACAGCGCTACCCAATCAGAATCGAGATAGGGAGCAAGACTTAGTTCGTTATAGTTCGTTAGAGAGATTGCCAGAAGATAGCAACTCCGATCAGTCATGCGTTATTGATTAAGTGAGATTCGATAAACCATATCTTAACGCCTTGTGGATTTCACAGGAAGCTTCGAGGGACAGACCAGTTACAGTGGTCCCAGTGTCTCCGATAGAGATACGGAAGAAAAGAGAAGGAAGGAGATAAGTCGGGAAAGGTAAGTCCAGGAGGAGTGGGAGGAACGAATAAAGATATGAGTAAACCAAAGGCCAGGGGAAAATCGATCTCACACTGAAAGTCACGAGATGAAGTAGGCAATCACTTGTAGGACGAGTGATTGAGTTTATCATTTAAAATTATCGCTTTTATTAAATTGTTTTATTTGAATTTCATCTTTGTAATCTATATAATTTAACCGTCGGCATTGCTGACTGGGGGCTCAGAGTTATACATCTATTTCGGCAGTAATTAAACTTTATAACTTCATGAGCCATGGTGGAGCTTCCATAATATTTTAATTCATATATTCGAAGTATCCCCCCAACCTTTGCAAACGCTACATAGTCACTATATTGATGAGCTGTTTAGTAGACAAAGTAGTATTTAATTTTAAATAAAATGGCAGCAGAAGTTTAGTGAAACGTTTAATAGTGTGAGTTGTGGATATTATAAGACAGACACATATAGAGTAGATGTATCTTTTCAAACTTCAAAACATACCAGACCTAAAAAAACGCCAAATCAACACTGCTTTACAAAGATTGAAAAAAGAACATTCTAATAATGTAATGCAAGATTAAGATCATGTTAATCATTCCCCTGTAGATGTCCAGTCTATAATCATTCAGTGTAGTTACATATGTAGAATAGTTAAAGTTAGTGCTGAACATAAATGATTTTCCAGTATATTTTGTATTTGGATTCTGGCTCTAATCTTTATGAATTTTGCCCTTTAGGACAGGTATTTCAACCAGCTGCTGAACTAAGTTCTTAGCAAAAATAAGTGTATCTTGTTTTACCTGTTGTTGTTTTGCCAAGTAATATATACAGATGACATTAGGTATATATATATATATATATATATATATATATATATATATATATTAATATATATATATATATATATATATATATATATATATATATATAATAGATACGTGAATTTAAAAAATGCGGACTTAACATTAATACGGCGATATTCATGTTCCTGTCTTTCAGCATAGCATTAGTTGCTATATCAGAAAATATGCAACGCGCATTTTTAAAATAGCTTAATTTTCATCATAAGAGGGGAAGAGTGCTCTGGCATGGGTGGGAATTTACTTGTAATAACACAAAAATATGTATAAAAAAAGACAAATGAAAATTGGTCAAAATAATTGTGCTGATGGTTGCGGATTAAATGTTTCAGCTCTACACCAACATTAAATTACACAATGCTACCTGCTTAAGACATACATCAAATGTATTGCAGTTATTTTGCTTATTTTTGTATTCTTATTTATAATGTTTCTCTATAATTCATGTTACACATATCAATCATACACCAAACATAAATGTAATTAATCGATCTTGTTAAATGTCAGTATAACTTGCAAATTATTTTTATTTACAAATCTAAACCTACCAAAAATATCAAACGGCAGAGGTTAACCTTAAAACAAGTATGAAAATGTTTGCAATTATTATGATATGAACATGTACTATATGGTCTTTACAAAATGCTGTATATTAACATGAATGTTAAGCATGGAAGTGACCTTAATTATACGTAAGTTCGCGGTCTTTGAACACAGATTTGAAGTCAACTTAAATTTAAGACTGTTGCATTAAATGAAATAAATGGATAATGAAAGTGTTTCTATTTGTTCATTTTGCAACGCAGTTAGGAGATACATGATTACAAAGCAAATTTTTGATACGGTAAGTGTATCTTCGGGTTTTAAATTTATTGAAGGAAGGTAATGTTTATTGTGAAATAAGGCTTGTTAGTTTGATACGGTAAATGTGTCTTTGGCTTTTTAATTTCATGAAGGAAGGTAATGTTTTTGTAAAATATGGCTTGTGTGCAACCATGGTTTCTTGAATATTTTAACCGACATGTACATATTATTTAAATTATCTGTTGTTAGAGAACAATCATACATTTTCCTCACGATCTCATCACAGCATTATTTTTATTTTTTAAACTGTGATTATTTGTGAGAGGATATGCACAGCTATGTAGTGCTAGAGCGCTGTTGCCTGTAAGTTATTGAATAGTTGCCAAGTCTTTCATATGACCTTTGAAGATAAATATATCAATATATACATGTCGGCTTTTACACTAAAGTTGTGTGTGATATGCTGTTATCTATACCTGCACAAACGGGTAGTCAATATACAGACGTGTTGAACCATACCCATGGGAGGTAGTCGTTTGAATGTTATTCAGTTAATGAATAGTGTCCAGCTATTGCCGGTGATTTTTGTTTTGTCGGGATATATATATACATACATATTATTGACTCTACTCCCGTATATTTCAGGCGCTATTTTACATTGTATGGTGGTAGCATATTACGCACACTGCTAGGATTAGAAACGTGTCCAGGAATGCATGCATAGTGTATATATACGTGGAATAATTTCTTCTAGCATCATCGTTTACGAGAGTGAATATGCTGTGAAAATAACATTGCTGTTTGAGTGTGGTAAGTACATATCATTTGTGTTATTAACAACACATGCATTTGCAATAACTAAGACCCTTAAATCAAATCGTATGTCTCCGAAATAGTGTGTACAAAATGGTTACACAACGAAATACTACGTGTATGTACATGTCTATATATATATATATATATATATATATATATATATATATATATATATATATATATATATATCAAGCACAAACATTTAGGATCTACGTAAAACACTTGCCATTTGTATCAATGTTGTCCAATATTTATGACTTCATGGGCCACTAAACATATTTATTGACGCTGAGGGATACAGTAGAAAATATAAAAGCAATGACTACACAAATTATTTACAATTGTTTACCTGGTTAAGTAGATATACTATGAAAGTAGGCCATTTATCTTATAACATAATGCACCAACTATTGTTCGAGATCTGGAGTGCAATTTAAAATCACACAACAGGCTGCAGGTTAGACATCACCGACCCAGCTAACAATTCAACGTTGCTACAACGTTGCAGCAATGTTTTAGTAAGGTTGTGGCAACGTTGTCAAATGATGTGGCAAAATGATTTAGTGAACAAGTGGAAACGTTGCTAAAACGTGGTTGTATAACGTTATTAAATAACCTTCCTACAACATTCTTGCAACATTGAAATCCTCTCTGGAAATCTGATGAAACAGGCTTGTGTTTCTGAAACACATATTCCGCACTTTTGGCGAGAATGTCAAACAAAACGACATTTGAAAAAATGTCGACATTACCATACAGCTAGGAGTTGCGACAGCGGGAATGTCAAAACTGCCATTGTGACTGCATTCATTAAGTGTCAGTTCTGCACCATTTTCATTCATGACAAACCAAACATCAACAGTAATTTGACCATAACACTAATACTAATAGGAATAGCACTCTGCATTCGTTGATGCTTAATATCTCCTTCACATATGCTTGATAAGTTGCACATATAATAATGCACTCTTCATAATACAGAATGTTTATTTATCATTTCATGCGCTTGAAAAGAATCTTAGATATAAAAAGTAATGATACTAATTTAATAAACATTCATACTTCCATTCTGTAGTTTGCGATGAGTTTCAGTGCAGGTGTTCTAACACGGTTTATATGCAAACACTGCTTTCTGTTCACTGTATGAAATCCTATTTCTAGGTAGTTTTTCATACAAACTATACAGCAGAGCCTTTCCTTAGATTTAAAATGGACATATGAGTTCAACAAGTAGGCAGGGGTTTGGGAGATCTACTACAATGGGGATACATAACACAAATTAGGTAACAGGGTGTAAATTGGAAGTAGATGGGTAAACCACACTGCTTTTGCCTGATAAGGAATACTCTGAATCTGCATACTGAAGGTTCAAACATTGTATTTAAAAGACAAAAAGGAAAAAGGAAACAATACAACAAAAAAATTTAATATCAAGTTTTGTTTATTTTCTAATTTTTTTTAAGATTAGCAATCAGAATTAGTCCCATCCTGCACTATCTCTTCGTTCTTCTGCTCTGGGACCTGCAAATTAAAATATAATTTAAAAGTCACGTATCATATCAGCACCGCTTAATATGCAGACGTCACAATAACTAGAATTATTAAACTTTATGAAACATTTTTCACTGCACATGTGCTTCAGTTATTATTCTTAACCCAAGTTACAAGATAACTTTGTTCTTAGGTGTCATTTCAGGCAAGTGGATGGTGAAATTAATTTGCGTAAAGATGAATTTATTTTGTCCAAATATTGCATGTGAATAAAAATTACAAGTGGAAATACTTGTCCTATCATACAAGATAGATGAAAATTGTAGTTAGCTGTACTGCACCTTTACTAGTCCTGGAAACTATGATAAGCTGATTTTGTTTGCAATTTAGAGATGCATCCACAATGCTTTAATACACTGAATCTAGTATTGATAAAATAAGAATCAAATGGCCAACCTTTTATTTTATCCCTCCACGTTGGTTGGGTGCATATTTAAAGGTCTCCGAAATAGTCTCTTCAATTTCAATTTCTTTCTCTTTGCCATTATGTTTCAAGCAAGCTTCTGCAAGAGAAACAGAATATTTTAAAATTAGTTTCACAACAAAGAATGCATTGCAGTTTTCTAAATGCCAACAATAATAAATGTAGTATTTAAAAATATGTACTTTGAAATTTGATCTCAGGTTCTTTCATATAGATGTAATTGCAGTATGAAT
>JAQISU010000122.1:10240000-10262500 GCA_029339505.1 Unio delphinus | reverse complement strand
ACTACATATATAAATTACCTTTCAAGGAAATTCGATGAAAATCAATTTTCCCTTCATAAAATTTTCACGCCATTTTGATATATTGTGCTATGAAAGAACGTGTCGTTATCGTGTTGTTTTTTTATTTTAAAAATGAAGTTTCACGTGTATCGTATGTGCTGTTGCAATCATGATGAGACATATTTTGAGATATGTGCTATTTGAGACATGCTTAGTGGTTATATCAAATATTTTTGATGATACTGTGTTTGTGTATGTTAAAGCTCGATGGGTTTTTGTTTTGCAGCCTGTATGTATAAAGCTTCAAATAAGCAACATGCTTGATAAATACATTAGTATATATTTGTCAAGTATCAAAAGTTCAGTTCAATCACTATTCAGTGGATTAATAGACTGATTAGTAACATGTTTTGTGGATAATATATGCACGAGCTGTTTATTACCTGTGTCAAGGCCATGTGCGTCAGCATGTGCTAATGCTAATATGAACACAAAGAAATTTAAGTAAAGTGTAACCAGCATGTTCATCACTGAATATATTGTTATGACCAATTTCCCCACAATTAGAGGCGATTAAGTGATAAATGAATAGAGTGACAAAGTGGATACCAATGATACCCAGTATACTCATGATTCTGATAGTGATATACCGTGCGCTTCTCAATTAGAACGCTGCATTCCTGCAGAAATTAGAGAACAATATGTCATATTGGATAAACAATTATTCAAGAGATAGTTATCAAGTAATCTCGACATAACGTCCCCTCGTCATATTCGTAGTTCTTTGCACGATATTGGTAGGCTGAGCCATACAGGATATCCTTCAGGTCGTCTGGTGGAGAGGACATCGCTTTAAATATACAGTATATCATTCTCTTGAGGAAGATGGTAACACTAGCGAAGTAAAGGCATGTGTATCTAGGTATGGAAATAGAAAACCAAGTAGAATAGACAGTCTGAGTTGCTTAAAGAGTCTTCAAGAAACTAGTTAAGAAAATGGTCAATCGAGTGACATGGATCAGTCAAGAGGTCATACATCATTCGGTGATTGTGGGTATAATAGTCAAGCTGAAATACGCCACGCAAGCAAAAAATGGTACTAACAGCTTCCTCTATTGACGCTCAGAATTAAGAGGTTAGTGTTAGGACTGGTCGGCCTGGTGTCAGGATAATGTGACTGGGTGGGACATCATGCTACATGTCTGCGGCATGACGCCTCAGTGCTAGACATCACTATAAACTGCCTCACAGCAGACATCGTAGCGATATAAACTGAAAAATTGTTAAAGCTATGTTAAAAATCCAAATCAAACAAACAAACAAGGTGAAATAGTTGAAAGCTGCATTCCCATATTGCAATATGAAACATTTACTGATCTGAACAAATTTGTAAAAGATGAACTAAATATCATTTGTGCAAATATTATGGAAGAAATGAAGAGGACGAAATAAGTCAATACTTTTTTGAGAAAGATGATACAATGTAAGGATAATACAATTAAAAAAAAATAATCATGCATTGATAAGTCAAGGGAGTCAGAATTGCGTTTGGAATCTGATCTACATGTAATGGCAGATGTAATAAAGAGCCAGACAATGATAATCGAAAAGCTACAAGCTGTAAACGAGAAACAAATTAAGATTTTACGGCTTTTACGAGACTGGATATCAGAATTATAAAATGTCTATGGGAAAGAAAGCATCCCTCTGGATTTGAAGGAACTGCAATTTTCTATCGAAAATAATTAACTGTTCGTCTTATGAATACCATTGGTAACGACAATTATTGCAGATGAAATTCATCCTGCGCGCATTTCAATGGTTTCCGTTCTGTGTGCGGTTTCCTTACACAAACGCCTCTTTAGATGATTATAAAGACATAATGGAAACTGGAATCCATATGTGATGAATATAATAAAGAAGGTTGTGTGATTATCTGCGGTGACTTTAATGCGTAGCTACGCAAAAAGTGATTGCAAAAAGCAAGAATGGTAAAGGTTACATACTACAATCCTTTCTTACAAATAGGCGTATAATGTCCACATGTGAAATTTCTCCTTCTGAAATACAAGGATATACGTATTCCTCATCTGACGCAAATACTCGTCGTTGATTAACTACATTTTGATTACCTTCTCCAAACTATGATTTTGTCCGTAGTGCTATATTGAAGATGACCATCATCTTAATTTATCTGATAATGTACCTGCACGAGCAGAGTTGTTGGTTCCAGAGGAACTCCTGGTTTCAACATTTTCCAGCCATCCAGTTACAATTAACTGGCAAATGGTTTCTTCAGAACAACAGGAGCGGTAAAGATGTGAAATACACGAGCACTAGGTTAATTCTTTTCAGCTACAAAATTGGTTTCTTTCACTCATTACAACAAATTATTTCGAAGCGAATGCAATAGCATCACTGCAGCATTTATTATAATAGAGTGAATAT
The DNA here is from genome assembly GCA_029339505.1 of Unio delphinus. NCBI lineage: Eukaryota > Metazoa > Mollusca > Bivalvia > Unionida > Unionidae > Unio > Unio delphinus. The sequence goes on along the minus strand of JAQISU010000122.1, from coordinate 10,260,052 downwards.
CACATTATTTAGAAGGTCAATCAAACCTTTATGCTGCATTCCTGGACACTGCAAAGGCCTTTACTACAGTGTGACATGATGGTCTCTTTTATAAGCTATTCCATCTCGGAATTAAAAATAAACAGTGAAGATTAATTAGAAATTCTTTTCGAGACTTTACGGCTCATGTTTTACTCAACGTGCATCATTCGAAACCATAAGCTGTCAATCAAAAGGTAGGGCAAGGAAGAATGCTATCGGCATGGCTATTCTTAGTCATGATAAATGACATAATATCCTTGCTGGAATCAACAACATCTGGAATACTATTTGGCACTCTGTTTATCCCTTGTGTTTTACATGCAGATGACACGTCTATGCTATTTTCGTCATTTAATGGCATGTGTGTTTTAACTAAGTGGAGACTCCTGTACAATGCTGATAAAAGCAATATTGTCATAATTTTGAAGAAAGAAAATCTAACGAAAATCTATATTCATGCTCGGAGATAAAATGATTCCAAAGTTTCTTCTAGAACCTATGCTAGGGCTACTCTCTCCACAGATCTTTCTAATACTGCTGCAGTAAAAAATGATTGTAATAAAGAAAGTTCAGTATTTTATTCCATTGTTGGGAATGGCATTGGAAAGAATGGAATGAATCCAATTAATAGTGCTACAATATGGTCAAAAATAGTACTACCTACAATGACATATGAATGCAATTTGTGGTCCAACTTGAGCCAGTCACAGGTATACGATCTGGAAGTATGTCAAAGAAAAGTGGAAAGAAAAATTATAGGTCTTGATGAGCGCTTTTGTACAGAAACGACAATTAGCAGTCTTAGACTGTGGACCATTGAGGGTTATGTGGATACAGTCAAATTAGGTTTCTTCAAAAAAATCTACAGGGCATAAGATTCATTTGTATGGAAAATTATATTCCACAGAAAAATCCTTGACTTTCTGTTACATGAGGACGAGAGCTTTGGTCTTGTTAAATATATATGTCGTGGTCTTTTGAAATACGAGCTTGGCGGTTTTTCCACCTATACGTGAACACCCTATATTCTACCCCGAAACCAGTCTGGAGGAGGAATATTGAAATGGTAGTTCACTGCTGCGAAGAATCATTGTGGAGAACTAAACTTGAAATATGACCTGACCATTTACTATTGCAAGTGTCCATACTAATCTTCAACCACTTGCAGTTTGGAAACTTGGTAAATGTTTTCCTAATAAAACTTGGACTTTCGCTAACTTTGTTTATTTAGCTATCAGTTCCGTTGTAATAGAGAATGAATATAACTGTAAACTCTGCAAGAGATTGACTATAGACAAAACCAAGCACATGTTACTCTACTGCCAAGCCCTAAACAACGAGCGTAACACTATGTTAAAAAAATTAATAGATGCAATAGACATCCTAGACTCTCACTGGCTCTTTTGTCAGGACAATGACACACTAATTAATATCCTTTTGGGCAAGAGAGTGGATATCTATGATTATATGAATCATCAATCATAGCAGGAATTTATGTGTATGGTGGCTGATGGAATAGACACACCTTACAGAAGAGCAAATGAACTTGAAAACGATATCTCATAGTATGCTTGTTCAGTAAGTTAAGAAAATGGACCAGTTTAAATTCTATCTTATAAATAACTAAATAATACATGTGTTCTAAGTGAGAGAGAACATGATACCCAATTAAAATCGTTTAAGCGGAATGTAAATAAATATTTCCCATTCCTTTATTTTTCCTCTCTTAATCTATGTGCCACATTGGCAGTGGCAGATGCTCTATATGTTTGGGAAATGGACCAACCCGCTCATACACGAGTTTAATGAAGCTTGCAGGTTGGCTTTGGTTAGCCAAAGGCTAAGGGCTTAAACCCTAAAAGAAAATCCGGAATGGAGACCCTAAGGCAGTTGGACGATGTACTACATCCCCTTCTGACATCTTCTTGGTCTGGAGAGTGATGGGCTCCGCCAGACGACTTTTGCCCAAGACATACGGATAATTCTGAACAAATCTGAAGTTATCATACCGGCTCGGTCGTCGCCCGGGTCAACAAGGACCGCGCCTGCTGTTGTCCACCAGGACGGAGGTGACAAATGTGCTATTGGTACTTTGCATAAAATCAGAGCGAGAGACAACGTTGCCATCGCCACCTGGAACATTAAAACTCTGGCACAAACTGGAAGATTCCAAGAGTTGACACATGAGATGGAACACTACAGATGGCACATACTGGCACTGTGTAAAGTAAGATGGAAAGCCCTAGGAGAACACCAAACTGAAGATGGGCATATATTATACTATAGAGGAGAGTTGGACAAGTCCATACATGGAGTAGGCTTCATTGTAAACAAAGCCATTAAGGGATCTGTGCTTTGAATGTCGCCCCATATCTAGCATAATCATCTCCATTCGTCTGAAAGCATCCCCTTTTAACATCACAATTATCCAAGTCTATGCTCCAACTACTGATCATGATGATGAAGAAATAGAGGCGTTTTACAACAAACTCCCTGTTATAATAAACATGGTACGTAGAAAGGTCATCATCCAAGGAAACTGGAATGCCAAAGTTGGCAAAGATGCTCTAAAAGACTGGGATGATCATTGTGGACCTTCTTTCAATGAACTTACTAATGAAAGAGGGAGACGTCGGCTCGAGTTCGTAAGCTACAACAATTTGGTACTAGCCAACACCCTGGGCCAACATAAAGCTTCACGATGCTGGACATGGAACGCACCAAATGGAACCCATCATAACCAGTTTGACTACATATTGTTTCAAAACCGTTACCGATCTGGCATCAATAGAGAAAAAACAAGAACGTTCCCAAGTGCTGATATTGGGAATGATCACGAACTCGTCAATATAAACTTCCGAGTGAGGTTGGAGAAAATTAACAAGCCAAAGAAATTCCGGCTCAAATTCAACCTTGAACTACGGAAGACCCCTAACATCGGCAAGTCATTCCAAGCCACAATTGGAGGAAAATTTGTTCCACTCCTAGTGATAGATGTTGATGTTAAAGTAATGACAGACACTTTCAACACTGTAATGACAACAGTTGCCAAGGACATCATTGGCCTCCATCGCCCAAAAACACATACCTGGGTTACAGAAGAGATTCTGAATCTGTGCGATTCCCGAAGAGATCTAAAAATCAGCAGACACACAACAGGGGCAGTGGAATATCGAGAAATAAACAAGAATGTCAGAAACAAATTGAAGAAAAAAGAAGTGTGGATTGGGCAACAGTGCACATAAATAGAGAGAAGTTTGATTAAGAATTGATTAAGCAAAAAGGCATTCCAAATTGTGAAAGTCCTTACCAGAGAGAAGCAACCAAGAGTCAGTACCATTCAAGACGAAAATGGAAAATGCCTCACAGAAGCAAGTGGCATTGCAAAATAATGGGCTGAGTATTGCAAGGAACTCTACAACCATCCGTCCACAGGAGACCCAGAGGTGTTATAAGTTCCAAACTCCACAAATAATGATGATTTCCCAATTCTCAAAGAAAAGATGGAGTCAGCAATAAGAGCACCGAAGAATGGAAATGCAGCTGGAGTAGACAACATCCCAGCTGAACTTATAAAAATGGTGGGGAGTCAGTGATATAACTACTAACAAAAATCTGCAACAAGATCTGGCAGACAGGTGAATGGCCAACATAGTGGACCCAGTCACTGATTATAACACTCCCCAAAACAGGCAATCTCCAGTTGTGTCAAAATTACAGAACTATCCGTTTGATCAGCCATGCTAGTAAGGTGATGCTGATGATCATTTTGAACAGACTGAACCCACAAGAGGACGAAAAAATCGCTGTAAAACAGGTAGGGTTCCGGAGTGGAAGAAGCACAACAGAACAAATCTTCAATCTTAGGGTTCTGTGTGAAAAGTACTCACAACATCAAGACATTTAGCATGTGATCATAAATTTCAAAAAAGGCTTTTGATAGACTGTGGCATGAGGCATTGTGGGCCACAATGAAGAAGTACAACATGGGTCAAACGTTGACCAACACAATCAAACAGTTGTACGCTAAGGCTACCAGTGCTGTAATTGCTGAAGGTTCTATGGTGGAATGGAGTACGGCAAGGCTGTCTCCTGTCACCCACGCTTTTCAACATCTACTTAGAGTGCATTATCAGCGAAAACCTGGAAAACCACTGTGGGACAGTCAGCATTGGATGGCGTAACATCACCAACCTCCGCTTTGCAGACGACATTGTTGGGATAGCAGACAGTGAAGATGAGCTTGCCACCTTAGTGAAGAACCTGGATGAAACATTTTTCAGATTTGACATGGAGATAAGTGCCGAGAAGATAAAGCTGATGACAAACAGTGGCAAACAAATATGAACCAAAATTAAAGTCAGAGTAAAGGAACTGTAATCATTGCGCCAATTCAAAATATCTTGGTTCCATAATCACGGAATAGGGATCAAATGCAGAAATGTTGTCACGACAAGCATACAAAAAGGCAGCTATGTCAAAGCTAAGACCCATCTGGAAGGACAAGAACATCTGTCTGAAAACTAAAATCAGACTATTGAGGGCTTTAGTCATCTCAATCTTTCTTTATTCATGTGAGGCCTGGACCCTGACAGCAGAATTACAACGACGAATTCAGACACTTAAAATGAGATGCTACAGAACCATCCTTGGCATCTCTTACATGGACCACATCACAAATGAAGAAGTTTTCGACACCATCAGGCACAACGTACGCCATTATGAAGACCTCCTCACCATTATCAAAAAGAGAAAGCTGAAATGGTATTGCCATGTCACTAGAGCCAAGAGTCTATCCACAACAATACTGCAGGGTAGTGTGCAAGGTGGTAGAAGGAGAGGTAGACAGAGAAAAAAGTGGAGTGACAGCATCACAGAATGGACCAGGACAAGTTTTTGCAGACACACAGGCATTGGCACATGATCGAGACAAGTCGATGGAACTGGTCATATGTTTAGCAGCACAGTGCCTCAACGACCACACTAGGTCAAGAGACTAATGATTAATGATGATGAATCTATGATGCGTGTACAACTCGTTTCCAATGAGTTCTCTCACGCATAAGATTCGATATTACGTTCTCTATACTTTTGTTGCTGTATAGTGTATTGTCCTTTAAAGACAACCTATGTTCCTAACTTTCTGTTTTTTATGAAACATTAACTGAATGAAATCTCTTCTGAAGAGGAAATAAATAAAGTCATACATACATACATACATACATGCATACATACATACATACATACATACATACATACATACATACATACATACATACATACATACATACATACCTACATACATACATACATACATACATACATACATACATACATACATACATACATACATACATACATACATGTAAACCTGATAACTTGGGTACAAGTGGCTACTGGGGTGATAGAGAATAGTAGGACATTTATATTGTGTTTTCTGAAAAAGGAGGGTCCTTTTGAATTGTAATTGTGGAAGAAAAGTTTTATGAGTGTCTGCGTAAAAATATATATATGTTGACTGACCATGGTTTTAACGTTCATATGATCATCTTACGCCTAAATACCGGAATACATTGTTATGACTATATTGTCTTAACGTAAGTAACATAAGGAGCAGACTAAAAAGTTTAGTAAAACTTAACAAATGATTTATTTCTATATGACATGAAATGAAAATTTAAGAGGAGCTTACATTATTGTAAATTAAATCCAACATTATCCTAAATAAATGTGTCACAAGTCCAAAGGGATATTGTGATCCGTGTGAATTCAAGGTCTTTAATGAGCTGATGTATCAGTATTCTTGAATGTGTTGAGGTCACACATGTGTTGATGTACCACAACGGCATTTTCCATAATTCTTTTTAATGAATTCACTTAATGAATTTACAATTACTTAATCCAAACATTCATAGGACCACTAAAATATAATTCAAATATATGATTTGTCTCAAAGTAAATCTGAAAACAGTATTAAATACATCTGCCGACTAAGCATAAATGTAGAAAATTAATAGACATAACTTAGGAATGAATTAAATGTTATGTTATCCCTTCTTCATCGACATAACTATTATTACTCTATGTCGCTATAACCTACTACGTGTCTTGTGTCGCAACGCAATTCACTTCATGTAATCATCGAACCGATTTGCCGATCGTATTACAAGAAAACTCGTTAAAGGTGTTTATCGCTTGATTAAATTCATGTGAGGAAATATTTCCGTTAGATAATTTTGAATAAAGCTGATCGTGTGATGGTAATGATACCTTGAACTTTTCAAAACTATCGATATACTCGCAAGGGAAAACACATTTGTGGCGCATCAATGATGTTTTATCACGAAAATGTTCTGTCAACGCTCGAAAACTATTACAGTTTTTCGCTAACTGATCTAATGATGCTGGCACGCTTCCTATAAATTTAAGTTGGCCTCGTAGCGTCACCGACATGAACTTTTCCGTGTTGGTTGGGATACCATCGATGGTTCAATTTTTTAATAACTTTTTAAAAGCTGGATCAGCTAGCGCAGAGATAATAAAATGACTATCTTAACCGCGAAAATTGTGGGCGATAACTGGGATAAACATCTGTTTGAACTTTTCTGCACAATTTTGATGAGCTGCACCTCGATAATTATCTGTAAAAGTACAAACATCAATGATTTTTTGCTTAACGTCATCGATGATTTTTTTTCACAGATATAGCAGATTGCTATATTATTGTAGTCGGTTATCTGTTAATGGTTTTAACGGAATTGGAGGTCTCTTTAGGATTTTATTTGCTTCCGCGAACAAAATCTTTAGCAACCAAACCGCTGGGTCCTCTTCAGCGATGTTACGTCGACGATACAATTTAACCGGTGATGACAACGAGGGATCAACACAAGTTACCTTGTACGCGACTGAGACGGGAACATGCTCGTGTGTATTAGTTGTACACCTGGATGGAGCAGTGTGCTCGTGTTGTTTGACTGGTACTTGAATCGCTTCAAAATCATACACGATTATAACAGGAATATAAAATTTATTTCGATGATTTCTAAATCTCAAGATGTTATTACTAGGATCAGGAAATGATGTCCGCTGGTCATGAATACAGTATTGTTGATGCTGTTGCAGATTGGTTTCTTTTGTGAAACCCCACAGGCATTTTACACAGAAATAATGTTTTGATAGGTGATTTGAAAGTTGTTTCAAGCGAGGCCACTAAAGTTCGTAATGTAACTAAAATGATTTGTACAGTTATAGATTTATTGTATACTCGTTTGAAGATTTTGATAATCTCAGTGGAAATAATTAATCGGTGTTATCGAGTGCGACGATCGGCAATGATATGGTTCAGTATTTGATTCAAGACACGCTACTTCTCAATGATATCCTGAAAGCGTATCTTGATATCGCTTTACGCGCGTGTAAGTTAGATCCGTGCTGGTATGTTTCATCACCTGGTCTTGCTTGGGATGCTATGATGAAGATGACCGGAATAGAACTCGAATTGTTGACTGACCCTGCTAAATTTACTTTTATCGAACAGGGTATACGAGGTTTTATAAGTGTTATTACAAAACAGTTTGCTCGTGACAACAATAAATATCTTCCTGATTTCGATGTTAATGCGCCCGTTTCTTATCTGGTCTATATCACACTAACAACCATTATGGTTGGGCGATGTCTGAAACTATGCCTTATAAATGTACAATGTGGTTCAACGAAGAACAGTTTAGACACGCAACAGGAAATATGACTAAGGATTTATTTCAATTTGGGTAATAAATTTGGTTGCTCTGAGAACACACACTGTTTTCAATTTTCATTATCAGTGTCATAAACTACCGAAATCGATTTATTAGGTGTTATCACATAATTAATACCATTTTTATATTATTTAGTTTACTTGATGGTACACCTAGAGCTCTCGCAGCAATTGCACGTGACCAACATTCGATTATACCTTTCATCGAAAAATTGAAACACGTTGTTCGAAAACCAGTGTTATAACCAGATTCGCCGTATTTAGGTTTTTCATTAAATTTTCCTTCATGATAATCATCTAGATAATACTTTTCTGATACAATATATTGCAAATATATTTGGTCATCTGCCATTTACAATTATATAAAATATTTTTTTTCATACAAGTTGAACATGAAAGTTAGCGCAGTATGACAATAAATTTAACATCGATGGCAGCTTAAACAGCCTTAAAAGCATAGTTCAAGTTGTATGAAAATACTATTTAATCACGTAGAAACGGCCTTCTGAGGGCTCAGAAAAGCTGATTTTTCACTAAAATTCGACATAGAAGGGTTGAATAATAATAATAAAGTCAATATCGAGTAGCGCAAGATAAAATTTCCATACTGCGCTAGAATCCCGATTTTACTTTACTACTCAATAAATTATGATATATTTATGTCTATAATACAATGTTGTCTGATCGTGAAGACAATGCATTTTTGGGACAATACCTGCTAAATTATCTATAGTTATGAGAACGTTCGATCAGCCTGTTGGTCGGAAATGCACGATAATTGTTTACTTTAAAAGCATATTAAACTGACCAGTTACAATAAGGTCCGTCTAGTTAACATTTAATTGTTAGTGATAAAAGAAACATTTTTAACATAAAGCCTCAAAGACCTGACTATGTTTAAACACTTTCATATCAAACCTTTCAGATAAAATATACAGCGTCCTACTCATGATGATCTCATTGCTTTCATATTTGTGACATATTGCAAATATGTAGGCAATACTCTATACTTATCAACATAGGGGACTTACTTCGCAAAACATCATATAATTTGAAATGCATATTGTTGAAACATTTGACACTTTCTAAATAGTGACACTTTTCAGCTGAATACTATTCTTGTGACTAGCATATACAAAATAAATAAAACTATAACGCTTTTGAAGTGTAGAGTTAAATATTTTACAAAGAGCGATTGGATTAATATCCCAACGTTTTGTGACTCGAGTCAGACCCTACATGGAATGTCAAATAGTCACTGTTGTTACACATATTTTGCTTAGCGTTTAGAATGATTTTAAATTTTTTAAAGGACGGGGTTTTGTTTTCTTAAAGCTATAATACCTTTTTCATATATGACAAACTGGTCCGATTGTATGACTTTAGTCGTGTTCAATTTAATTTTTATTGATAGATCAATTCAAATCTGAACTAATTCACAACTGCTTCATCATGGACTATATAATTGGAAATATATAGATTGTGTTTGGAAATGTGGGATGTGTTTTTGATTAAGTGACCATATTTGGTGATTAGTGTTTACAAATTTGATGATGGGAATCTATGTTGTGTATTGGAATAAGACGTACTATAAATAATATTAGTTTTAGAGTAGACCTCGCTTTTGCTTGCAAACTTAGTGAAATGATTATATACGTTTACAATATTTAGATATACATGTCTAAGTATTACTAATACCAAACCTTCACTGGCTAATACTCCTACATTATTAATACTATTAGTGTAAGAATATCGCCTATAGCAGCAAATATTTGCTGTAAGTTGAGTCAGACAGTTTGCTTTTCTTAATGTTATGTTTCTTCTACAAATTTTGAAAATGCGTTTTAAAAGTCAAACTAACTGAAATATTTTGGATTTTGATAGCACGTGGATCAAACACAGATGTTCAAATAAATACCTTCAACAAAGATTCATCACTAATACCCGAGTAAAGTCGGCCCAGAGATGAGTATGCCGTAAGGACTGTTTATCCGGTCAAGACGAGACGACGGGTGATAGTTTTGGGTCCTGAGTGTCATATTGATATTGTAATTCAATACTTAGTAATCATGTGCTTTCAGAAGATATACATTTGGCCTTTAAATAGAAATGTCACGGTATTGGAATACAAGATGCTCACGAGACTATCATACTTGATTATCTTCACAATATATTCGTTTGTTTGATTGTTTGTTTGTTTGATTATGATTTCTAACTTAGCTTTAACAATTTTTCATTTTGTTTGGTTGAATAGGTATTTTAGCGCAGCTTTAAAAAATTTTTAGTCATATCGCTAATATGTCTGCCGTGTGGCACTTTATAATTTTGTCTAGCACTGGAGAATCATGCCGCATAAATGTAGCATGATATCCCACCCAGTCTCATTAACCTGACACCAGGCCGACCAGTCCTAACACTAACCTCTTAATACTGAGCGTTAAGCGAGGCAGCTGTTAGTATTATTTTGGTAAATCTTTGGTATGACTCGGCCGGGGATCAAACCAATGACCTCCCGCTTCCTCGGCGGACGTTTAAACAACTAGGTCACTGGAACGGTTCAATATATTCGTATTATAGATATACTTAGTTATCTTTTTAGCAAATTATATATTGTTCTCAGTCAGATTAAACACACGCATATAACAATTATCTAAGTAACGTGTATGCACTTGTAGCTTTCTGAATTGATACACACTAGTTCACACATACATATCATTGAGGTGCATGGAGAAAGTAACGATGTGCTATTTTTTAAATTAAACAAATTAACTTAAACAATCTTCGCTAGCCAATGTTCCGATATATTAACGCTATATATACCACATTATGTGATTTCTCCAAGCGACATCTAATGGATTTGATGAGTTGCCTCCCTTGGGTTATGCCAGCTATCTAATAGCATTGCACATCGGCAGAAAATGATGGAGGCAATTGACTTCAAGATGATACTTTGTATGTTGAACATCCAACGTGCGATTACGTACCAGAGAGAAGCCATTACATGTTTACTTGAGTGAAACGTACAAACACTGATAGGCAGAGGAGATTTGCTCTTTTTATAAGTACATTAAATGTTTGTAGGAACAGTGTTCATATTTAAACAACTTAATTTTCATTGGATGCGTTAGCTTGTTGTTGCATCGAATGCAATTCACCGAGCCGAAGCACGTATATATGTGCGCGAAACTCCAAAGTGTAGATAGGGTTAACATATCGGTACATTGATTAATGAATATGACTTGCTCATAAGATCGAAAGGATGGCCTGGCATAAAGGACATTTATATTAGGCACACATTTATACTGAGAGAGTGGTCATTCATTATTTCCCATTTGTGTTTCTGAACAATTATTTCCGTGAACGAGGATGCTCTTGTCTGATACATTTAAGTTACTTTCTCTATTTAATATGTCATATGCACGATGTTTGGAAATATTTTTTTCGTTTTCATATCACCAGCTGGCTACAATAAATCAAGTAATACATGAACGTACTATATTAAATATCCAGTTGGATATTCTCTATCAAACATCATATAATGTACTTATCCATGATATCTAAATGATAATTTATAAAAACCTTACAGCTCAATTGATTCGAAAAAGAGATGCTAGTTTTAACTGACTGGCTAGTTTGTCACGTGTTACGTGAGGAAGAAAACAATCACAAAATTGAAATAGATATTATGCAGGTCATCATTTACTTAGTCAGACAAGTAACCATTAGTATAAACTGATAGGATGGTAATAAACCTGTCAAAGATCAATAATGCTTTTTCTCTTACTTTTAGATTAACATGATGGCCAAATCCTTGTTGTACTACCAATTCATACCGGTAACTCTACTGTCTGCATTGTGTTCAGGTCGGTATCTTTATCTTTTAACATGTTTGTTAATATACAACATATGTTCCATTACATTATTCAAACGTTTTAGGAGTCAATGACGAATATTTATATTTATATTTTAACAGGGGAAGATATACCTATTGGATTCTCCCACATTACCTTTCTCATCTGAGACAAAGTCACCTACAAAATGAAACCGCAAGGAAAAACATATACATTGGGTGCATACAGTTAATATTAACAAACACTTTCAATATTTACTTTTTCCAAAATTAATTTATTTATATTTTTAACGATTATATATAAGATTATTCCTACCATTTTGAATTTGGATCGTTCCCAAGAAAAAATTCGCAATATTTGAATTGTAAGTTGCTGGGCCCTGGTATGCAAAAGAAGATTGTCCACATGACTTCGTTTTAATAGTGGGAACAATGAGTATACAATTGTCAGAAGACGAGCGTAAGTATCTTGCTGGTGTGTACACATTGATAAGGCAGGATATGTATGCTGGACTGGAGACCGTCAGTGAAACGTAGAACAGAGAAATAATTGTGTGTTTGATTCTGGATCGAATGGTTAGTCAGTGTAGGGTACAGAGAATCAGGGAGGTGTGCTCTGGTCGTGGTGCTCTAACGACTATCCAGACAGCTGTGTTTTGAAAGTTTTGAAGTTTCTGAAGTACATATTGAGACGTACCAGACATAACTGAGTTACAATAGTTAAATTACTAATGAACGCACATATGTTTTAGTGGCATCAACTGAAATACGTTTGCGAATGGAACTGATGTGTCTCTCTGCTCAAGATATGGTGCCTTGCATATGTTCATGACATTTTGGTGCAATGTGAGAGTTCTGTACACCTAGGTTTCGTACTGACTGTGTAAATTTAATGTTGGTGTTATTGATATGTATTGTTCGTGATACAGAATGTGAATGAGAAAGTCTTATGTTGTGATCAGAATGGCATCAGTTTTATCATCATTCATATGCATCTTGTTACATGTCATCCATGATTTCACATTAGAAATGCTACTCTTTACTCCTTTGATGGTAGCATCAATTTCAGTTGGGTGGCTAGACGTGTATAGTTGAGTTTGATCAGCGTACAATTGATGAGACACTGGGTGATGATCTATGACACTTGAGAGCGGTTGAGTGTATAAAATGAAGATAACAGGTCAACGAACAGAGCCCTGTGGAACACCATAACATTTATCAACTTCCGTTATAGAAGTATAGATGAAACAATTACTGACGTATGCTATTCTGCTAATCACCAATTACCGTTTTTGTACAGTCGTAGACTAAAATTACGATATATGTCCTCCCTTTTCATCCATTTAATTCTTTTCTTTTGAACAAACATTTAAATTCAAGAATTACATTCTTCTTGTTTGCAGTTTTCTTGAAATGTTTTAGTTCAGAGCTTGGTGTACTATCACAACGCACATGACTATTACTTTTTTATGTTTCTTAAATGGTGTCAGTGTAGCTTAGTACTAAGAATTGGTTTACATACATCTCATGTATCACGTTTGTTTATTACTTTACGTCCTTGAATGCAGGAAGACTATTGTCCGTTGCTTGATACTGAAACCATTATTTCTTTCTTCAATATGTTTTATTATTATTATTATTATTATTATTATTATTATTATTATTATTATTATTATTATTATATCACGATTGTTTGTTACTTTACGTCTTTAAATACAGGAAGTATATTTTTCGTTGTTTGATAAGGATACCATGAATTTTATTCCTCATTATTTTTATTATTATTATTATTAGTATTATTATTATTATTATTATTATTAGTAGTAGTAGTAGTAGTAGTAGTAGTAGTAGTAGTAGTATTATATCACGATTCTTTGAATGCTACGTACTTAAATGCAGGAAGTATATTTCCCGTTGTTTGATACCGATATCGTTCTTTCTTATTTCAATATTTACTATTACTATTACTATTATTATTATTATTGTTATTATTAGTGTCATTATTATTATTATTATTATTATTATTATTATTATTATTATTATTATTATTATTATTATATCACGATTATTTGTTACTTTACGTCTTTGACTGCAACAAATATATTTTCCGTTGTTTGATACTGATACCTTTATTTCTTATTTCAATATTTATTATTATTATTATTATTATTATTATTATTATTATTTTTATTATTATTATCATTATTACCATTATTATTATTATTATTATTATTTTTATTATTATTATGATTATGATTATTATTATTATTATTATTATTATTATTATTATTATTATTATATCACGATTGTTTGTAATTTTACGGCCTTGAATACAGGAAATCTTTCTTCCATTGTTTGACACTGATACCTTTATTTCTTATTTCAATATTTATTATTATTAGTATTATTATTAGTATTAGTAGTAGTAGTAGTAGTACAATTATTATTATTATTATTATTATTATTATTATTATTATTATTATTATTATTAGTATTAGTATTATTATTATTATTTTATTGGCTATTGTATACCGAAGACGATATATATATATATAAATATATATATATATATATATATATATATATATATATATATATATATATATATATATATATATATATATATATATATATAATTCAATTTCAGACGTAGGAATTATTTCTAAACTGGTCTGCATAGGAAATACAGTTCAGGTGTTCCAAAACATTACATCCCCAAATTACGAGTTAGGAATTACCCTTTACAAAACTTTTTCCTATAAAGAAGAGACGATTGCCGCATGGTTCATGCCGAATGTCAGTGATACAGATGTTCATAATAAATACAAGAAAAAAGTGTCCTTGGAAAATGGATCTATATTGATACGGGACTTTCAGAAATCGGACGAAGCGACATATGTCATGTTATATGACAAGTCGAGAAGAACTGAAATCCAACTATGTGCGGTTGGTGAGTATTCGATTATACTTTTGCAGTCGACACAGTTTGGTTTTACGTTTAGTATACAACGAATTCCAGCACAAAATCGTTTGTCTGTGACTTTTTTTCTATAACTATTGTTCATTCATGTTTTTTGTTTCGTTGCAAAATGACATGTACACACATTTATCATGACACGGTGCTTTGTTTATTCACTAATGAAAACGTATTAATTACCAATGCAACATTTGTATGTAAAGACTAAGATGCAATACTACTAAGGTTAAACAAGAACAAAATGAGCTTATTCCTTGACACCACACAGTACACATCGATACATGATTGAGAAAAATAAATTTACATAAAAATAACACAAAAACATAAATAATGGAGCAGCAAAAAACGTCACCAATTATGCATGACCATGCTAATCTACTTGTCCATGCAATCTTCCCTGAAAGACAGATAAAGGAATCGAATTAAAGGAAAGTGTCAAAAGGTCAAAAAAGGTCATCGGAGGCAATCCGCTAATATAGCACACGTACATTCATAGCGAGTAATGGATAAGTGGCTACAAAATAAAAAAAAGCTGATACAAATATTTAAATTAGCATTAGTGGCAATTAACATTGCCGCCGATAAATATAAACTATCAAATATATTATCGCACACAACATTTTCCAAGTGTACGGTGTAAAAATAATATTTTCTTTTCTTGCGAGATCCGTTGTACTTCATTATAAAAGTATAGCTTTTGAACATTTTAGTTGCGATAGTACAGTGCCATAGTCTTGAAGTGTGAATGTATTGTCTGTATATTCATTTCTAAAACATCTTTTTCACGCCTTAACCGCATATCCTTTCGTATGTTGTTGCAAATATTGTTGAACGGGTCATACTTCATCTGATCGTTTCTTTACTTTTTATACAAGCGGTATAGCAGGAAGTAAAATATCTAACATTTGTCTCAGCAAGTTATTATCTCACTTTTATGTCTACATTGTTGTAGTTCTCAGATTTTGTTTTTATACCTGTACTTATTCTCCACATTAATGTCAACCAGGTAGTTTATCCTCAAGAATATTACTTCCTTAGTTAACATTTTGTTCTTGTTCAAGATTCATAGTATGCGATATCCACGAACTACAAGAGGAAAGCCTGTTTTCTGCTTAATGTCACAAGCTGATGCCAATATTTAGAAGTTTAGTTTTACACCTTGTAATTGTATATTATATTCGTCAATAGCTACTAAACCAGGTTAACTGAAAACCATTCTATGACATGCAAAGACTTTAGCAAACGTTATCATAGAAACATAAAGTTTGGTATTGTTAATTTGATCTTTCAAACCATTTTCATTTTAGGCTTAGAAACCTAAAAACCGTATTAGATAATGTATATGACTTTATAGAGCGACTGCATTCTATCAATTGTTAGTTAAAAGAACTGATTTAAAGTGTACACTCATTACTTTGATTTTATCTTTATATATGTACTTCATGTATTCAGTGTCTATACTTTGTTGTCAATAATTCCTTCTGACTTGTTCAATGTATATTTAGAGGTTATATGCTATGGAAAATATTGTAATACCAAAAATCGTAATCTTTTCCTTCTATACAAAATATATTCGACCACGGCTATTAACAATTGCATTTATTATAGTCCGTGTAGTTGTATGTATTCTTCCTTAATTTTCAAACGTGTTTACGTTAATGCGTCGAAGCATATTTAGCAATGGAAAAAAACCTAAGCATTTTGCATGAAACGCCTTTTCTTTTGTTGATGACTTTACGATATCGTGTACTGATTTTGTGAGTTTGTTCAAGGTATCATTATCATTGTATTTGTTTTATGCCCCTAAATATCTAGTTGGTCATTTCATAATTCCCGAATATAATTTGTTTTTGAGTTAAATGTTCATTATTAAACTTTTTTAATTAAGTTTCCCTTAATAGATCTTGTACCAATGACCAGCAGTGAAGTACTAGCACCACACATAGCAAGCTAGCAACAATGCCGGAAAGATCAGCATTAGTTCTTTTACCGGTTGAAACTTGTCATACTTGCATATTCTCAACTCAGAACTTTGTATGATACTTTGTATTTCTCTCTCACACCCTTGTACTGACCGTTCATGTGACCTGACAGCAACACTAATATACGTATACTTTATCCCGGTGGTATAGGTTTTGTCACTTAGCGATAACGCCACGGTAATGATTAACGGTTAGTTACTTGCCTCGTATGCCTTATGTGATCTAATAGTTCCTAAAAACTCAAAACATTATTCCATTAGATAAACATAAGATATACGAGAAAGTATTACTCAAGGCAGCTAATTTGATCAACGATTAATAATAAATGATATGATTTTGAATAACAACAAGATTTGTCTATAAAGATTTTGATTGAAATATATAATTTATATTAGTCATGGATAATAAAGTGCAAAGTGCGACATCTAAACATGATGTTTTAAATTCGTCAGTCTATTATTTCTTCCTGCCTCTTCCTAATTTGTCTTTACCTACGTTTCCTAGTTCATTTTTCATTCTGACTTTCATGGGTCATCTTTGTTTGTATAATTTGCATGTATATGCTTAGGTGCGGCTTGTAGTCTTCAATTTATTGGGATACATGTATTTCTGGTACTTTTTCTAAGCTAATTATGAGTTATTATTACCATCTGTAATATGATCTGAAATTCAACTTCGTAAACTTTCTTCAGCTTTGTTCATCATTTAAAAAAGCAATGAAATGGAGTACAAAATTATTAAGATGTACGAGATCCAATTCATGTTGATGTTTCTGAACATCGTACTAGTAATCAAAGTGCGACGGTATTTGTAAAACTGTTCCTGTTTTTGTGGCTAATATCTAGAAACAAGAACAAATTATTCACTAAAGCTTCATTAAGACATCAATGAACTGCTTAATGGAGGACAGAGAATATACAAGTACAATATGATTTGTAACAAACTACCTCAAAGTAAGATAGTAAACAACTAATTTAAAGATTTCCTTTGGATAAGACGAGCTAGAAGACTTTGAGTGAATCTTTGAGTGAAATGCCAATTCAGGTCGGTATATGAATACAGTGAAGCTATTTAGGTTTTGTAAATGTACTTGAGATCTTTAACATAAGAATATAATCATTTTAATACTAAAAGAGATAATTTATGTTGTTGTTTTAATATTAAACCTCTTAATGAACATAAATCTATCAGCATATATTCTTTCAGTTAGAATATGTCGTCGAGATATGTCAAGCCTTTTATGTATGAAAGTTTAACTTTTGTAACAATAAGTCTTATCTCTAAAAATTTCAGCTCCACCAACTAAGCGATGCAAAGCAGATATAAGACGGGAGGAACACTTTTTGATTGCCTCTCTGGATGATCCAGAATACTGTGGAACTCCTCGAGCGTCTGTCCACTTCATGGAATACCCTGACACTGTACCCATAGTAAGTACTTCGTCCATACATCTATATTGTAAATATATCATACAATCCATATACATATATATATATATATACATATTCGGAACGAATAATTTATGTAATTCCTGGTATTTAGATAATGGAGTTTGGATAATAATCTACTGTATGTAATACAGGATGCAGATAATTCGTTTTTACAGACCAACATATTTCCTTAAAAACAAACACATGTGAATAGTGCACTCGGGATATACTTTCATAAAATGACAAATACAACTAATGACAGTCTAACGCGCTCACAATTTTATATCATCGGACAATGGTACGGAGAGAAAAAGGACGTGCGTGGGCGTGATTAAAAATATCCATGACCGGAAATTGGACTTCATTCAGATAATTCGTGGCTGGCTAACTGGCTAGCAGGATATATCGATCTAGAAAGATACACAGATAGAAATACAGACAATGACATACATAGATTTAGATAGACTAAGAGAATAAGACAGAGAGAAAGGAAGAGGGGGAAGAAAGACGGTACAAAATAATACGATAGTGTCATGCCTTTTGGGGAGTTAAATCACTTGGTATAGACTGACCATAAATGGAAACTCAAAACTAACTCTGTCATAGCCAGAATGCAGTTTTCCATTATGGTGTACTTTTGTATTTACTGATACGAATGCATGATGTTGTTGTAACCTCACTTTCAGAATCAAAACATTTGAGCTGACAAGATCGAACGAGCGAGCGAGCGAGCGAGCGAGAGAGAGAGAGAGAGAGAGAGAGAGAGAGAGAGAGAGAGAGAGAGAAAGAGAGAGATCACATTCAATATTTGTTTGCAAAATTCACATTACAAACCCAAACAACTATAAAATATCCAGAATTTTAATAGGCACCACTCAAACAATGATTCACATAGTAGAATAATATGGATTTGAACAGCACTCCTCTTCATGTACAACAATTGCATATGCAAATAAAAATTCCACCCACCCATATATATATATATATATATACATATATATATATATATATATATATATATATATATATATATATATATATATACATATATATATATATATATATACATATATATATATATATATATATATATATATATATATATATATATACATATATATATATATATATATATATATATATATATATATATATATATATATATATATATATATATATATATATATCTTGTAGTAAATTTGGAGTAATACGCCGGACAGTTTGTGGATTGACTGGGCTTTGGTCGCGCAGTTAAATATTTCCCAGTTGGTAAGGGAATACTAGTGTAATTTATATGGCATGACGGGCTGGCGGTACGGAAATCAGATAACAATTAAGAAAAACCATGCAAAGGTATGGTTAATGGACTTTTGGGCAAGTTGTCTCATCTGGGTCGCCAATTGATTAGAGCAAAGGTTATTAAATATAGCAGACACGTCTGTCTTTCCATTTTACAACTAAAGTTAAGTTGTATGGAAGTCATTGGAAATTTTGGGAAAACATATGACTTCCAGCGTGACTCGCGCCAGGTTTCGGCACCGCTTGGTCAAGTGGATACCCCTGTGCGTGTAACAATATATATATATATATATATATATATATATATATTAAAAATGTGCGTCTCGGAATTTGAAGAAGTAGAATTGTCATAGTTGTGTTAAAATACAGAAAATGTGTCATTTTTTCTAAAATGAAATAGTCGAAGATATACATGGAAATATTCAGTTAAAATAACTTTATTGGCAGAACTGTTGTTTAGAATATAAAATGTTCCCAGAAAAACCCACTTATTTAACTTTGGTGTACAAATATTTACCACTTTAGTGTGATCTCATTAATTAAATAGCCAATGCATAAGATCTTTTCAATATCAAACACAACAAAACTTACGTTTTATTTTAGCATGGTTTAGTTTTAGTGAGCTCAGGTCAAATACGCATAGATGTTCCTATTAAAATCGAATTGTCTGGATTGATTTCCTGACTCCACTGGCAGTGATTATGATAGAGAAGTAAATCATATAATGGCATGGCTGA
>JAQISU010000122.1:10207500-10235000 GCA_029339505.1 Unio delphinus | reverse complement strand
GCATACATGTACTCAGTTTTGGACAAGGTCAAGTCCAACATATAATTTTACCCTACTATGGGATGTCATGAAATTAAAACAATTCAAGCATAACAAAGAAACAAATTAAATATACATAATATCAGGAAACCAAAATGTCTTTTGAAGATGACTGAATAACACCTTTTTATTTATAGACAATGTTTCTTGTTATGCACAAGCAATCACACGCGTATGTATGTATGTATGTATGTATGTATGTATGTATGTATGTATGTATGTATGTATGTATGTATGTATGTATGTATGCATGCATGCAAGAATTAGAAATAAAGTATTAAATGTTTCTTGCGCAAACATATCATACTAAAAAAGAACAGCTTTTGACGCTTCAAAAATCTTTAAATCACATTGTTTGGTCATGTAAAGCAAAATGGTTCCTTGTGTTTATGTTACATGAATTTATATATACGAGACTTAAGAAGTAATGTAAATCGGTATATAGTGGTGGTGCTTAAACACTTAGTATTATTACATACTTCACGTGTTTAATGCATAACTACGAACGAAATAAACGTAGGGCACTTGAAAAATGGGACGCATATATGAGTCATATTTTAGTGACATTTGTATCATTCACTTCCAAGCACCTAGATAAAATGTATTACAGTTACACTCAAAACTATTTACACGCGACCGGTCACTGATTTCAATGAGATATCAATGAAATAAACACATATTTATCTCTCGTAATCATGTTCTCTAAAGTAAGTAAAAGATAGTTGAAAATATCGTTGTTGATGACTGAATTTCTTAAACAGCTTCTTCATTAATGTAAACAATACTCAGATGTTCTGTTATACCGCTAATGTTTGCTTCCTTTTTGGTTATACTGAATGACGTCGGTGTTACGTAGAAGACAATGCTGTCCTTGCCAGCAATTTTAACAAATGTATTTATTTATTGCCTTCTATTTGCTCACACATCCCTACAATACCGCCTTTTGTGTTGATACAAGTCAGTATGCATTTCACGCCTGTCTTGGACGTATTCAACCCACATCATGTTTTCAGAAGTTCATGTGTAGTGGTGTTTTTCTCTTGGATATGTTGTTGAACCGTGGTTGCGCTTTAACATGGACTGAAACTTCCCGAAATACTAGGCTGTCAAAATGATCAACTCTATTATAAGATAACTTGCGTTATTGATTACATATATGTATAAAATGAACCTAATTGTTGTGTTTAATGGTAGTTATGTACAAACTTAAACTAGTTAGTATAGCTAAAATATTATGCCAAGATTTTAAATCTCGTTTGTTAATTATATTATCTGAAAAAACGCCTTTTAACTAAAGTAATAACTGTTTTTTTGACTGTGATAACATCAAATTATTAACTTTAAATATTGTCCTATTCAAGGCTATGTGGTTGTTGATATGTTATGCTATATCCTACTCATTCAATGATGTGCTGCTCTTTTTGTTCTAAGAGTAGCTTTTAAGTGCCTATTTATCACGGTAAGTGATCGGTCATTTCCAGTATTGCGTTGTATGTTTATGCTGTTACGCTTGCATCTGCCAAATGCTTTGCTGTGCCAAACAATGTTTTAAAATGAGTTATGTATTATTATTTAAAGCAAGACAATAGATCAATCTACAATAAGTACAATATACAGTAATAGCTATTGAAAATATATCTTACCATCATACAAGTACGAAGATTTGAGTGTTTTGAAAAAAATCACTGTCCATTAAATGCAACGTCTAAATGACAATTATTTTGTTCACTCGATAACAATTCAGCATGATCATCTTGCATGCACCTTAAGTATGCAAAGTTATCTGTACGCGCTCAACTTTATATACATCTTTCCTTTTGTTGGTTTGATTTGTTCGAATATTTTTTCTGTAACGTCTTGTTCTTTTTGGCATTATTTAGCATTCACTGTTTCGGAAACACTAATATTTTAGGTTAATATTTGTTCCCAATGTTAAATTGTCTTCGATCCGCTAAGCTTTTAAGAATAAAAGCAAATAAAATGTTTGTATCTTTTATTATTCACAAATGATTAGTTTTAAGTTAACCCATACGCTATCTTGTAAGACAAGCAGTAAATTAATTTTTCTACTTATAAATAACATATTTATAATATTTAACTGTAACAATATTACCTTGTAAGCCGGCCATATTTTGAGGCATCTTGCATAATATCCTTTTATGTACTAGAAAAGTAGATCAATTTAAATGTGTTATATCAGCAGTCCGTTTGGATCTTTGTTAAATGACATAAACACGGCACAATGTGTAGTTCCATTTGCAGTTAGCTATCTAGCGATATTTAAGATCATTATTAAAATTTTTTTTGTACTTAATTTTCAATTTCAAGAACAATTATGCTAATTTTTGATGTAAGACTGTTTATGACAAAATATGATAATGCTGCTGATAACGTTTCCGCCCTTAAATTAACATATTTTACAGTATTTATATTTAGTTTCATTTTATCCATCTCTTATATTTAGACGTGCAGCACCTGTATTCTTGTCTGTTCTATTTAACATTTGAATAACTGATTCATGCTGAAATTTACATATGTTTCGAGTATTATTCATATAAGTCGAACTCTTATTTTAAGAAGCATGTTGTCGATATGTACTACTCTTAAGGGTATAACAATATACATTTAGTAACATCCATTATGCAACATAAAGGGCGCAAAAAAAAGGTACTAAACGTGGATGAGGCTTGATATGTTTATAATTTATTTTGTCACAGAGTTCGGATTAGTGCATAAAAAAACCGAACGAGAACGGACAGAAACACCAATGGTAAATCAGCAATTACTGCAAGAAGAAAACGTTTCTGGTAGGTATAGTTACATACAGCAAACAACGGTTGTCTTGAATAGTGGAAAATGTGAAACAGATAATATTAAATTTTCCTAAGACGATATAACACTATATAAAATTGGGATGGAAACCAGTTGAAATCTGGTGAAGGGAAAGCGAATTAAATGCGACATGTGTATTCGTATGCGTGTTTGATTTTGGGTCATAGATATTGTGTCATTTTCCATTCTGACTCAGTAATGTGTTGAGTCAAAGTTAATCAGACAATACGTATTTTGTTTATACATAATGCTTTTATGGTGTTTTATCAATATGCTTTACATATCCAATAAAATTTGTTAAAGACTGTTTTTTAATATTTGCTGAATAAATAAGTTAGTAAATGGGGATAACCATACAGTATATTTAATAATACAATTCCTGTTGAAACTATATTTTACAAATTTTAGAATATGAATGTCCATTTAGTACTGAAGTTCGTTAATTTTATTTTCACGCTCATTCCGTGATTGATCTTTACTGTATGAAGCTTACGTAGTCAATAAAATCAAACAAATGTCAAGTGTACAAAACGAGCGATTTCAACGTCCCTATTTAGATACCTTATGAGAGATCTTGTATGGTAACCTATTTTCCTACAAGGTTTCCCAGTAAGATTAAAATTGATTTCTTTCATGCATCCGAGTGAATTAACTGATCGGAGTAATCAACATGCTTTTAAGTTATTATGATCCTTTAGAATATCTGCAACATTCTATTCATGACAACTTCAGTAATGTATTCAAATGTGTTTGGTGTCAAAGAATTAAATATATCTTTATTGACCAATTAAGAACTTACGATAACGTTTGAAGTAAAATTGTCTATGACAAAATCGGATAAGAAGTTACACACATTAGTCGACTGTGCAATACAACGAATACCTATAGTATGTGTCCATCGTATCCACGTCATTTTGTTAACAATTTCACCATCCATTGCCTTTTAAATTCCATTCAGTGATGCTTAAATTTGCATATCTTTAGTAATATCTTTTCACCTTAAATCTATAAAGTAATGTTCAAATTCCATTTTATCAATATGCAATAAATTGGCAGACGCTATAATTTACTTATATAAATAACTTTACAATCTGAAACGTGTATTTTCACATATTGCAACAGTTCGAAACATTTTTTTTTATTAGTAAATGTCAGAGCTTTGAGTTTATTTCTATTTATCTACTACAGATGGTGCGGAAAGACTTGTGGAAGACACAGCTACATAACTAATGAGAATTAGCCATATTTTGAATATCCATTGGTTGCAATACAAAGTAGTTATTGGTCAGTGTAGTCAGATGGTCATGAAATGATTAAGTATAATTTGTTTGAGTATAGCACATAAATATCAAACCTCTTAATGTAAAAGTTGCAATGTCTTATTTTGATGCAGGCAAAAAGGTAATAAGAACACCTGCACATATCTAGCATTGTTACCTGATGTCTAGAATAAGTAATGTATTGCCAGATTGGATTGACATGTATCACATTATAGCCTATTATATTCGTACAACAGCAATTAGTACATCCATACATCAGATTCAGGAATTACGTCAGTAGTGATGGACTAAGTTTAAACAACATCGATACTAGGGATATGTACAAACGATCCACTTTAACATTCAAATGGATTAAGCTACAGCTATACGGATTAGTAACATAAATTACAAAGATAATTAATGGATACGATGACTATCAGTGTAGCGATTGTGCCAAACGTACTAATCACACAAAGGCATTTTGAATTTGTGACAAAGATTGAAAATACAAGTAAACACAAAAACTGACAATACTAATAAATACAATTTGGTTGTCTTGAAACCAAACGATCCATATTCAATATATGATTGATTGCAAGAGAAAATAAATTTAAAGCATGTATTAGAATGGTAAATACAAATTGGATAATATATTTCTCTTGGGAGGCCAAAATAATGTAATATTTAATGAGAAATGTTTAATACTAACTGCTGACCGTTAACTTGAGACATCAAGAATTGTGCCGAGCATAGAGAATATATTAAAGGATGTTCTACGTCCTCGCAAAAAAATATATGATACCTAGTCCACTTCATGGCAATCCATTTGTGACAAATGTAAAGTGGGACTAAACCCATTATATATTCGTTGTTGATTTAAGG
Organism: Unio delphinus; assembly: GCA_029339505.1. NCBI lineage: Eukaryota > Metazoa > Mollusca > Bivalvia > Unionida > Unionidae > Unio > Unio delphinus. The sequence goes on along the minus strand of JAQISU010000122.1, from coordinate 10,229,988 downwards.
AACCAAAGGGCATCTTAGGGAATATCATATATTCATTTGACATGGTAAGGGATATATTAATACTTCTTCAACCAAACAGATAAATTCTAAAAGAATTAGAAACCTTGGTGGGACATAACATATCTCGTTCAAAATAACTGTTATATCTCTCACCGAGCAAGGGCAACAATTCGTTTATTATAGAGATGCATGCAGTATAGGCACACGTTAATCTAATATGGGAGGCTTGTTGTCATATTCTGCACGTGATATCATGTGCTTATATTATTGACTCTGCAATAATAATGAGGTTAAACACTATGCAATTAAGATGGAAATTAACGGTACCATTTGTAGTCATAATTATATGCACTATCCATTAAATAAACACCCATTGACATCGGCCAAGACAATAGTGTGAATATAAATTATTTCGATTAATTTCTTGACAAATAATAATGGTATTACTAATAATAGGACATTGGTATTTGCCTGATTACGACTTGTTTTATCCATAACATACAATCACTGACGCTGTCGTAGCTGATTGTCTTTTAGTAAGTTCTATATTTTGCGCATTCGATTACATTTACATTTCAAACATTACTATCACTTGTTTCCTCATATAATATCCTGTCATAAGACAACTTTCTGTAACATTTGAATTGATGTAGTATCACATAATAATAATAATAATAATAATAATAATAATAATAATAATAATAATAATAAGAATTTTAATAATAATAATGAGGCTTTTGTAAAGCGCCTAATCTTTAGAAGCTCTAAGTGCTTTACAACATCTATTATAAATACAACAATAACCTTGAAATTAGGAAAACATACAAGATGATGAATATCTGTTAGGTAGGAAAACATTATTAGGTATTTAAGTTTGTTCCTGCTGGCGCAAAAAGCAAGTTGTAGGAGCACTCTTTAAAGAGATCACTCTGTCTTTGTGTTTAATTTCAATGGAAAAATCGTTTACCGTTACTGTGCTCTGGTATGCAAAATAAGGTTAACCGTATATACCTGTTTGACTAATATATTAAAGAAAGCTTTACTGTATACTCTTTCGTCAGAGGTATTATTCCGATGAATTATTATTGCTTGCAGGTGTTTCTCTGTGATTATTTGTTATGTATATCTGCATTTTGTAAATGACCTCTTTCCAATATCGAGTTTTGGGACTACCTGACTAGTGACATTAATGTTGAATACAGCATAATACATAACTAATATTTCTCCATGATATGTATTAAATATTCAAACAATGGAGGCAAACATATATACTTGTATTTGAACTTGCGATATTAGTTCGTAATTTAGAAATTCCTGATATTGATGCAAATTTGGAATGATTTAAAATGGACTCGAACTACATCATGACTTTATTATTGTGTCTTAGCGTATACGATTAATGTTGCTTTTGTCCTATTTACTCTTTCATATCTTAACATCCGAGAGATAATCAGTTTTCTTTAAATAGTGGTTGGATTAAATCATTATTTAGGAAGTATCATGGATTAAGTCACCGACATTTTAGATTATATTTGAGTGATACATCGAGACTGTCAACACATCGCTACATTCCGCGTTATTAGCGCATCAGCAGATTCAAAACTCATGAATATGTTTGGAACTCTATATACAAGGAGTTGTGATATAACGTTTACCAATATTCGAATTCACAATACTGCAAGGTTTGAAAAAAGATTTTACTTTATATTGAATGGAAATATATTATTTGTTGAAGTTTATAAAACGTTTTTTTTTTGCTCGTTTCGATAGCTTAGCTTGAAATCATATATATATATATATATATATATATATATATATATATATATATATATATATATATATATATATATAATATATAAGCCAGTTGTGTTTGTCACAAATAAAGTTTAAATATTACAAACACCAAATTCATTGATGATCCTCATGCAATGTCATGTTTGACCGGTATCATGCTGCTGCCAAATGGGATGCTTGCTAAATATATTGAAGCAAAAACATAGATGTTGGATTGTAAATGTCATATTTTGTTATTTATTATCGTATCTTCCTTGGATATGTGATACGGTTTTGCATTTCCAAATAAATTAAGTACAGTAAATTTCTTTCCAATTTGATGTTCTTTGTTAGGTTGTCTATATATTGTATAGTGTCAATCAGACAATCTATCATTAACGACGTGTGCGACCAATGGGTCAATTAGATGTGATGGATGAATGTATTTTATGTTTATCCTCTCTGATACTTATCTTGAATAGATATTGGGATTCCAGATAAGGTTCCCCATTACATCAAATTTGTTAACAGCAGTAATGAATGTAAACATTTTTCATATTGAAGTGCAAGCAGTCTAATTTCATCTCCATACCTTTTACATGGCATTAACTGTATCACCAGCTGAATCATTTAAATTCAAGTGCTATGTATCTATCTATCTATTTACGGACTAACGTTTTTTTATCATTTGCTGCAAAATTGTATTGCACTGAATTATGGCAAAATAACTCCATACTATATCCATGATATTTTCTTAGGATAAACTAATACATTATATATATATCTATATATATATATATATATATATATATATATATATATATATATATATATATATATATATATATATACACGAAATCCTCTCGATGTAAATTAAAACTATCTGTGCTTATTCAAGTTAATAGCAATAATAGCACGAATTGCTGTTTGGCAAAGATCTTTCGACAAAACGTTTGCTTCTGTGTTTTGAATAAAGTGTCTATTAAACGACGAATATGGCATTCAGGATGAAGTAATAACCAGCTAAAAGGTTTTCAGGTTTTTATACCTATTGAAAAAGTAAGCCACTCTAAATGCCCATACACCTTGTCTAAATGTTTGCTACCAATTCACTATATAGTCTTAATTAGAATTATATTAAAAGGTCAACAACGTGATTTGTATTGGACATGGTAATTTATTCTAGTTACCTGTGACCTAAATGATTTACTGATTTTGCAGTTCTTGATATCTCATATAAAACATATGAAATGTCTTTTTAAAACTAATGCTTTACCGTTGTGGTTGGTTTATTTAAAGAACATTATAATGTTCTTTCGTGGACAAGTGGATCATACGTTTTAAATTATCTTCTTTACAGAAAAAGGATAAATGTAATATTGTACTTCTAGCAGTGCCCATCGTTTTGGCAAATATAGCAATACAACTTTTAAGGCAATATGTATAGAAACTAGGTGTGATATCTAGGTATTATGTACAATTATATATTCAGGAATCGCGCCCTTATCTGTAATATGTAAATCATTCCTAGACCCTGTGTTAATATCAACATGTGAATCAGATGTCAAATCTTCATTCAAATGTGTAAATGTGTCTGTCCAGAACTTGCCAACATACAACTTAGGCAGTAAGTATTATTTGGTAAATGCCATGTGCAGTCACGAAATTCAAAATTGCCTCACGGCATACTGTTGTGTTGCTCCATGTGTATTTTCGAGTCTTCAACTAAAGGATATGATCTGAAAAACGTCTGAAGATATTGTTATTTTTGAACGCATCAGTGTCTGGTTGCAGAAAAAACTAAAACAATACCAGTAAATATCTAATATCGAAACCTTTATTTTTTTGTATGCAAAATAAAATACATATATTTGTTGAATTCAGATTTACATATATTATCGGCAGTGTGTACACTTCCTTAAGGAAAATATGGATTTTGACAAGTACCGTAACATAAGGAGTATACGGATTTATGTTGTATTTCTTTATGACGTTATTTCACCTCACGTTCTTGATAACACTAGACAACATATTGAACATGATCTTAGTTGCATAAGGCGATAATAAGAATAAAAGCTAAATTGTGCTTAAAATGAGTGTTGATTACACAATTCACACATAAATCAGAGATAATACCAACAGGCAATACAGAACATCATTAGCCAGCAAGATTAAAGGACTAGACAGTGAGGGATAAGAATGACAAGGATAAAATTGATACATGTTATGGACATATGGTTGGAGGAAGATAAAACTTTAATAACATGTTTTGATAAATACATTGCCAACATAATCTCACATACTGACCTCAAAACACATTACGTATGCCAAATTGTTTTTATCTTAATCATGTACATAACGACACGAGGTTGACGATGAGATCATTGGAATAAATTGTTCAAATGATTAATATATGGAATATCATACTATACAATGACACTCTCCTTGAAGATATGATCAGAATTCATTGAAAATATAATATAATATAATGTATATATAAATATATATATATATATATATATATATATATATATATATATATAATGTATATATATATATATATATATATATATATATATATATATATATATATATATGGAGAGACACCGTTGTGTGTCAACTAAACGTTTTAAGTTTTATGACTCAGAAGATGATGCAGGAACGTAACAATGGAAATAAATAGCACAAGTTCTGTTTATAATGGACGAGAGCATAAATATTGTCCCCCCCTGTTCGGAATACAAATGTTTAATAAAATATTCAGTGACTCCTTTCCATATTATATTGTTTTTGGTAATATTTACAATAATTTCCTTTTGTAGCTAAATACAATACTTAAAGGTCATTGCTACGTTGTTGCTCAACATGGTAGTATTATATTACAGTATTGTTTCTTGTAAAATCTGACACTACACAGCACGGTACAAGTCAATGTTGCGAAACCAAATTAGAATAGCAAACATGGATCCTGCCTATATTACAGTTTGCATAATTCTACCAATGGTGTTTGGTAACGTTTTTAAAATACCACATCCAGTAACGAATGATGTATTGGCACTATTTGAGATGAGAAAATAGTAAGACAAGTGTTGTCAGGCAACATATGCGAAAGGACAGTTGAACATCTACATCCATCTCTTGATAGCAATTGGTAAATGTCAGATACTACGGCATTGCATTTAAAGTACGTTGTGGCAAAGCATAATGAATGATAGTGAATATGAAACAACTTTGCATAGCATGTACAAAAGCCAATAATGAAACAAATACCACTTATTCGACAATCGAAATGCGAAGAAAACCTGCATTTATTAAAGCATGATAATGAACATCCACTCTATGCCTCCTTGCAAAATGTATATTTAGAGGATGGAAAATATATAAAAAAACACAACTATTATCAAGTACGAGGAAATAAAATTAGAATTTAATAGGTTTGCATGTGTTGTGAAACGCAATAAACAAATTGGCATCATGTGTTATCTATCATTAAATAATTCGCATATAATCTTTTGGATGCATAATTCCAGGGCTATTTACACTAGTCTTTGAGGAAGCCATTGCTTGAGTATAATATCTATCAGATAACGGTGACGTATATTTTGTATTGTTTATTTAAAGAACAATTAACTGCATAAACGACAAGGGTCTTGTAATGTAGAACACAGTCATGTCATTTATACAAATTAGTGATAAGACTGATTATCATCCATAGTGTTGATGCAAATATATCTGAATTACTAATCCCTGCAAACTAACTCGTGATAAAGGTAGACACCTGTTCTGTAATTCACATATATATCATTCCATTCTTCTTTTCTTCATCATATCTTTATTTAAATATTCTGAACGAATTTGAATGAAATGCAACCATACGCACCGACTCATCAATATTTGTAGATTTGTATACATGGCACATCTCAATCACATTAACCGCTCATTGCAACATATCTTCTCAAGCTAAATGTTTAGAAGAGATCATCCCCAAAGCTTCATGACCAGCGATTTGTGAAAATTAGTATCATGAACACATTTGTCAAAACATAAAAATAAAATTTCTTCGTAGTATAATATGACGTTTAGCTGAATAAAGTTTAAACTGTTTGGAAAGGTAAGGTTTATTGACAATTGTGACACCGCGCATCTTAGCATCAAACAATATCAATCTGATTAAAATCAGCTGTTACGTACTACGACATTAACATCTGAACTAACTCAATACGGGGTCATGTCCAGGCGACCTTTGCATTTACCAATCAAAACGCGACTGGCAAACCAGTAACAGTATTTTGCAGACATCGTGTCGGATAGAAAGAAACCGAGAGATATCAAAAGACAATAGAAAATGGAAACCCCCTTGGTGCAAATCATAACACCAATAAAAACGTATTTTCTTCGAAATATTTGTGTTTTGTGTGGGTTTTCGTTCATCCAGATAGAAAGGCTTGAAGACGGCAGCGAGATTAAAAATAAATTTCTGGACAGAAAACTTAAGTTAAATTCGGAACGAGTGGAAAACATCGCGTGAGTTACTGAAGTAAGAATCGCTGCAGATGACGAAAGTGGAGTGTGGCAAAAATGTTACAGATCAGTTGAAAATGTGTTAAGGTCAGAAAAGGAAGTTTTAGAGGTAAAGAAAAGGCTAAAAGAATCCTGAGAAACTGTTTCAAAAACTTTAATCTTAAATCTGCCTTCGCCGAAACAAAAATCCATCACAAAAAAGATGCTCAGAAGTCCAGTTTGCTTCGCTATCGAACTGATGTATGAAAGGTTCAATCCGATTGGTGGAAATTTTAGTTAGTATGAATCATGCAAAGGTCACCTGGACATGACCCCGTATCGAGTTAGTTCAGATGTTTGTGTCTTAGTACGTAACAGCTGATTTTAATCAGATTGCAAACAATATGTATGCTACTAGAGTCCAGTTTCGATGCTGACATTTAATTATATGTAAATATGATTACCATTACATGGAAATATTTGAGTGACATTTTCAAATTTTGTAACTTTTCAATTCAGTTTAAATAAAGTCATTCCTAATTTGTATTTATTAAGAGCTTATTAACTTATTCGGGTTTTGCCAATCGACGCATTCTGGAAAGTCGTATTTTCAGGTGGAGTAGGCTATTATGGCCTTAATTCGAGATAAAACGATGCATGTTCTATTAAAAAAGCGTTTGAATAGGTCGTTTATAGGTGTGAGCACTTTAGAGGCATACTTAAACACGGGTTCATGGTTTTTTTGTGTTTGATTGACCGTACGCTAATTTAAGTGGTAATGAAATTATCAGTAATCAGAAGTAATAAACTTAATGCATAAGTTATGAAATTTCGTTTAGTCTTCAAATGATGTAATTGTAAATTTAAATTAAAAAATTTATTAATGACTCCCACTTCGCTGAACGATACATTTTCTTTTGAGGAATTGATTCTAAAAGGAATACACTGTTTAAATTTCGTATAATAATTCTCTATTATTGGGCAAGTATTGTTAAATTTATTACAAGCTCACATTCACCATTACTTTCATAATTATGTTAGGTGCTAACTTAACGAGAACGTATAGGACACTGAGCTAAGTTATCGTAAAGCGTGGACAAAGATGAATTTGATTTACGCAGGTGTCTGATTATGCATGTCCCGATCATATTATTAAGTTAAAGGTACTGTGATGCAAGCGCTAAAGAATATATTTTCACTCTCATCTTTGTGCTACTTTCAATGTTCGAACAATATCAATACGATCTCAGCATATATCCAGCAAACATATACAAGAACTTGATAATGATATGAAAATCATGGAAAAGAACCCAACATACTCAGATGGATATAGCTTTCACGTCTCTGCGGATGCTCATGTTTATATTGCAAACCTGAGACTCTTTAACCTCTAACAGCATATCTGTATTCACAGGAGCTAAGTGAATTGGATGGATGTAATCATTGAATTCCATCGTACATGATTTAATAGGATTAGAATATCTGTGTATTTCCTGACTAACATATATGTCATCTGCTCTCATGGATTCATCTGATTCACTACTTGAAGGAACTATAATTGGTCTAACCAGCGGTAATTCTCGGCTTAATCCACCGCCCATTTCAATGGCGGTGCTCATTTCATCGTTTGCATTGCTTACAATTGTCCAGTAATATTCAGCCTGGTTTACTTCTTGTACATTTTCGTTTCCGTCATCACTGTTGGGCCCTGTACTGATATCTGAACCTCTGACACCACACAAACTAGAAAGAATATATATATATATATATATATATATATATATATATATATATATATATATATATATATATATGTATATTAGATTCGTGGAACATTTAAAACAAATTCAATTATTACCATTAAACTATACATACCTAAATACCTACGTACCTACCTACCTACATAAATACATTCATACATGCATACATACAATTTAATATAGTGCATAAACATTATATTGCAAGTGCAATGGATACAAGTGAACGTCATACCACGATATGTTTGTTTTATATAAATGTTATCTCAGAGTTTTCCTTTTTGTTCAGGTAGTAATTATTGGTGAGCGAGTGACTAATATGAAAAATGGATGGTATGTATGCACTGGTCGGTATCAGGTTTATTGCACACACACACACACACACACAGACAGACAGACAGACATACAGACAGACAGATAGATAGATAGATAGATAGATTGATAGATAGATAGATAGATAGATAGATAGATAGATAGATAGATAGATAGATAGATTTAAATATGCGTGTGTGTGCTTTTGTGTGTATTTTGAGAACTCACATAGCTTTATGTGCACGCTTTATATACATGCAAGACATAGTATAATGAAGTTGAAAATTATATTTACCAAATCTTTATTTTATGTAGAAGACAGAAAATGAAAGCCGCAGCTATAATAGCTCCCATCCCAAAGATAATATACAATAAACGTCTTTCCGATGGAGAATCTGAAAAAAAAATACTTGCAAATAAAATGATTCAGTTATTTTTTATTTGCTATATAAATGTGTTACCCTAATGCTCATATAAATACCCATGTACTCTGGACAAACATCTTTGCAGTTAATCGAGGGTATAAATTGTGTAATAATTATGTATATGGACAATTTTTACATTATCCCACACTACATTATGTACTGCGTTTTAAGGAGAAAAGAAAAATTGACAAAGCAGAAATAAAAGAACATGTAAATGGACCACACAAGTTAAAAACCTATGTATATAAGTCCTAAATGACAGTTATTTTAATGCAAATATTGTAATCACTTTGTTGTTTTATTAACGGATACATTAGTTTGTGATAGGAGATGACCTCAATGAGTAGGCGAGTAATCGATGTTAATATTTATATCTTCAAACTTCGAGCACAGTGTAAAATTCTAATCAAAAGTAAGTTTCATTTATTTATCAAATGGGTGATTCGAGAAGGAAGATTTTTTTTAAAACAACGCTATCTGCAAAAGCAGGAGAATAGGATATACATATATAGATATCACATTTAGTTTTCTATTGTTTCGATTGCCCTTGGTGAATACAAATTATATGTATATTAAAAGTTCTAAGTCGTGATGTGTTATTTTGCTAAAACATGGAAACTGGATATAGACAAAATAGATTTTATTATATGGAAATTCCGCTTTCGAAACAGTTTTGACCTATATATCATGAAGTTTAAGATAGAACAAGGACTTCATTCAAATATGAGCCCAATTATGTAAGGTCATTGCAACCCATTAAAACATATACCATATTTTCCTTGAATGAAATGTTCAACATAGTTTTGGTACTACATATTCTTTTTTCTCAACAGGTATTTTTTTCTGCGTTATTGAAATCGTATAACGGGAGAATATACTATGCTACTCGCGGGAAACCCTTTCAAAGAGGATCAAAGCATATGTATTTATGTTTTAAACATTAAAATTAATTTACAATGAAGTCAATTATTTTGACGTTCAGTTTCAGGCATGTATAGGAAATTCTTCATTTTCTAGGGAAACAAAAATTATTAGTTTTTATGCTTTTTATCAAGCGTAATTAGTCACTTGGATGAATCACATGCCAATAAAAATATTATGAAATACTGTAGCTTTCTGTTTCAACGGTTATATGTTTAATAGTTCGATCATCTAAACAACTAAACTATGTTTGGGATTGTCAATTGATAATTGTTAAAATGAATGTTTTTACCAGTCTTTGTTGAACATTGACATATCTTCTTTTGTCCTCCGAGCCTGAGATTAAACACTTTCCAAATTACTTTCTAATTATACATCGTACAATATCCGGGTATAAGACAAAACTCATATTTATAAATGCGTTTGTAGGGGTAAGATTCTGTATATTGGTGTCTAAACACACTTTTTAAAAACAAATTCATCTCGTACTTTTTAGGAGTGTACGTGATTATAATTTGAAGTATCAGATGCCTGAAGTATCAGATGCCTGAATATATTTATTGTTACTCAATGATACGATTTCATATCCGCGATTGTATCAAGTATTAACGTGTCCCATTTGATCATATTCACAATATGGCGTCAATTCTTTATTCCTAATTTTATCTCAAATGTATTACATGATACTGTCTTCGACAAAATCATCAGCAAACTTTGACAGGCTTCTACTAAGAAGACCAATACGTTTTCGTCACAGCTGTTGAGTTGGATAGCGAGATAATTGAAATGTCAGTGAAAATCATACAGTACCTTCTACATTCACATTTGAAGAGGTAGCCGTCATCATGTCAGTATAGATCCCTTGAATAAAAGAGAAACTGTATAGGACTTTTTCATTGTTGTTAGATAGTTATGATATTGGATGCTTCGAGTTGTTGTAAAGTAATAATTAGTACGCACATCTTACCCTATGAGGCGTAGAACAAATATTTACCTTCCTTCCCATTCGATCCTTGTCAGCGTACACTCTAGGATTTTGAGAAGAGAAAATCACACCACAGTGCACTAGTTTAATGAAAACAATCTGCGGAGTAGCGATCTAGGTCTCTTTAATCAGGGAGGCGTTCGCAGCCAATTCACAATAATTACTGAATGATGATAAAAAATTACCATGACATTCTGAACCTTAGCAAGCAATTGACATTATATTATGACTGTCTCAGCGTTAATATAGATTAAATACAAATACAATTATATGGATGATTTTAGTTTAGTTTTTGTACCATACTGCAAGGCTCAAGTAAATATAGATTGTATGGGATCTTGAAAGAAAAATAATTTCAGTGATGAAGGCAAGCATAGTCCAGTATATTATTGTTTAAAAGTGGTTCAGAGAACGATAGAAATTACATATGGAAAATAGTTTTATTTGCTATGGACTTACCTTCTGTATCTTCTTTTATTCTCAGTGTTTGTGTCGTGTAGTGGATGGTTTCTGAAAGAAACAATGTGAATATCCTATAAATATTCTCTATATTATCAACTCAATGAATGTCACACACTCTGTCCATCAAGTTGAATACTATTAAAAGTAATATATGATAAACAAACAACGGTATACAAACTCGTGGACATATAAAGGAAACGTTTGAAAAGGGCGGCAGGTAAACGAGATAGAAACGCACACATTCATAACCTGCATAAACCATACAAAATGGGATAGCTTTGAGGGTGGTAAAACTAAATAGATTTTATAATCTGCCAAATATGTTATTTTAGTTCTTGTACACATTTCAGCACTCTGGCGTGCGTTTTCAAAACCTGAGGAGATATTTAGCAATGAAGTAAATCTTGTCTGATACTATTACAGACTTAAAGAAGAGATCACGAGATGATGAAGTTAGATAATTTTTTAACGACTACTGTTTTTTTTATTTCAACTCAGTAGAAAATGAAACATGTGCGTTACCTAGCTATGATGTTATTTAAACGTATTATATAAAAAGGGCAGAGAGAGAATAATTCATGCTATAAATATAATATGGTAAAGACTACTGACAAAAATTACCTTTTGTGTCCTGTATCAGAGTTGTTGCTTTGTTAGTGTAAAGATCAATCCCTGTAGAAAGAAAACACACGTACATAATGCACTAACGGTCGGATATACACAAGCTGATCATCTGTTGAATTGTATCAAAAGGTACCTATATATTATTAATCTGATATTTTCATGTATGGCAAAGGATAAAATAGAAATATGTTTGTGTGTCTTTATTCTCATTCATATATTATATGGATTACATGCGACACAATGTGTTTCTGTATGTGTTTCTGCATTTATTTAATATCTGTTTTATCCACTGCATGTCTCAAAATAAAATACATTCTATACTGAAGTAGGTATAACGAATTATAAAATATATGGGCTGTTAGTTTTCTGTCAGACTCGTTCCAAGTTCATGAATGTAAGTAGTTTTTTGTGTCCTGCAATAACAGGTTTCATTATTATAAAGATGATCTCAAATATATGGATGCTGCCCAGGTTGTAGATGATTAGTTGCGAAATGCTTTGAATGGAAATTTGATAACGTGCATGGCATTTATATTTCCATGTGAATTCTTGCGAGTGGATTACTTTACACAAAATAATAATTTCAGGCCGATACTCCTTTTATGGAATACGTATGCTGCATTTTTGGACGACATATCTAAACTGATTCCGGATATACTTGTCAATCAAAGAAATACATATTTTCATATTTTTGTAACAGTGATGAAACATGAATTAATTCTTTGAATTCATTTGAAGTAAACTAACAACGTTTAGATTGGAGAAGATGAGCAGAAACGGCAAATAGCTCGAAATAATCGAACTATCATGAGAGTTTGCTTGCTTGAGACGATGTACACGCACGGTGATCCCATCCGTGTTTGGAATCGGATAGTGCCAATTGCCATTTGTATTATACCACATTATTACCAAATGGATTGTAACACACCACAATCACTTCTGCAAGCATCAATACCCAAATAATCTTTCTGTTATGTGACAACGCATATTCAGCCTCTAGCAATAGTTTTGATTGAAAATGTTATTAACGATTAATCTAGACGGATACTGTTTGAAAGATGCTATGTTGTTGAACGTACATGTTTTAAGCATATGAACAACATACCAGAGTGGGAATATAGAAATGGCATGTAATAATTCGATAATCAGAATGAGCATGTATAGTAGCGCATGGCAAGTACATTGTAGTGATATATTGATACTGTTCACTAACAAAGAAACTTTGTATATAGCGCCACAGTTTAAATAACGTTTCAGATAACCATCAAATGAATTTGATAAGGATCTATATATTCGTTATAAATACTACCCAGATCATGTCATGTCTAGTCTCTGATAACACAAAATATCCAATGTAATACTACTACTACCACTACTACTACTACTACTACTACTACTAGTATTAATAATACTAATAATAATAATAAATATAATAATAATAATATTCTTTCACATATATTGCCATACTCATCTTTACATATCGCCATATACCTGTGGAACTTAATGGAAGCTAAAATCAGAGTAAGTTTAAAAAGTATTACTATGATTATGTAATCTCAAATCTGGATTTCTGTTTCTCCCAGATACATTGAATAACAGTATTTGGAAAAGTATGTTAAAAGATAGACGTGGAAGATCCAGCTTATGTTCCATGATATGATAAACAAAATAATCAAAGTGGAAATATTAGAGGTTGTTAAATCGATGAAATACTTTGAATATTTGTTAGATATCTATCATATGCAGCAGCAGATTTTTCAAGTTAAATAACATGTACATGACATTATAAAATAAACTTACCAATTTGAAAACTATACGGATCACTTTCAAGTTCACTTCCGGACTCCTTACACCTGTATAAGTTGTACTTGTCGTCAACTGTCACGTTCCTGATATACAGGAATGTGTTGTTTTGAAAATATCTAGTGTTGTCTTCTATCAAGGATTCATTCAGACTCCATAAAAATTCTCCTGTTGACGTACTGGACACATCACACTTTAAAACCAAGGTTGAGTCCAAATTATGATTTGAAAATATTTCTATATTTGGTCTCAGCGTTTCATCTGCAAAGAGAAGCAAACACCCACATCGTTCAAAATTGTGGAATCACGTACTTTTACGTGTGTAAAACTACAATGTGTAGGTACAAATAATGTCTAAGTTAAGACAACAATATCTGCATGCATATGTACAAAGTGGTAGTGGATGCTTTATCTTACTGTCTGTGTGTGCATCAGCTTTCACCACATTTTGCTGAACTTAAATATCGCAATTTTTTGCATGTATTATCTGGACTTTGGGTCAAATCCCTTGCTCCGGACTAGTGGATTTGGTGATGTTCGGAGCTGGTCTTGGGGTTAGAATTTCTTCTGAAACATTTAGATAACAACGGTTTAACAAGAACGCGTTGCTATGTTATCCAGCCCCTGATTCCCCTGAAAGTACACGTGTGAGCTATGTAACGAACATGACATACCATAAACCTACATACCCCAACTTTTGTAATCGATTATCTTCCAACTATATGACTGATATTATTATTTTTGTGTCAGTTACATTTAGCAAAAAATCTAATCTTATTGCTGCTTTTGCTATTTGTCTTATTTTGTTTAATATATTGTAACACAAGTAAGCAGCTTACGCAAATGCAGTCCGACACAAAATGGAACATGGTTTGCTTACCGTAAGTATCATTTAATTAAACTTTAACGCGTGGTTTGGGTAACTAAATTATAAAAGATTATCTACATATCAAATTACATACCAATTGTTTCTAAAAAAATACTGTCCTTTATGTCCGTTGGATTCACTGGGCGCACTGCACTGTACATTCCAAAATCATTTTTTGTTACGTTCATAATGTTTATAATCACAGTTACTGTACTGGACCGAGTTTTGTCACCTATCACAACTTCTACTCGATTTTGCTGCTGAATTTTTTTATTAAGATTATTATTATCCGGCCAAACCATAGCAAATGCAGAATCGTTATGCCTAATGTGGATAAGATCTCCAGTGTCGAAAGTCATAGAAAAAGATACATTTCGTCCGATTATGCCTTGTACGATTCTTCCTTCTGTGCCAGTCTTGATTGCAAGGCCGAAAAGCACGAGATGCAATGGAAATGGAGTCATATCCGCTTCTGTTTGTGCAAAATTGTTGTATCAGGACTTGTGAATGTTATCAAATAAATTAGTGTTTTCCTTCTAATATATTGTACGATAAAACTCTTCCCGAAGTCACACCAAAACATGTTCACCATTCCAACAGCAAGAAATGAACGATTCTACACAATTGAAGATTTTTCCTCTAACGTATATAAATTAGCATCCCGACTTTTGTACAACTTGGAAGAATTTAGGTTACATTAAAGTGATGTGTTACCAGTCACATAAACGGAAGTAATGTGCTAATGATTGTGGCATGCTAGATAACTCGTAAAACAATAGAACATATAATCATCTATCTCTCCAAAGTATGAGTTGAAATACTAAATCAAAGTATAATTGTTTGTTGAAATAATAAATCAAAGTATAATTATTTGTCTTAAATGGGCATTTTCAATTTGAATCACTCTTCCTGATAGGATCGCAAAAGGATTTTCTATTGTATATCGAAACAAAGGAACCACGCTTAGGAAGGAAAAAGATAAACGTTTTGATTTAGTGAACGAATGGTTGTATACACACACATAGATCCCGTTCACACATGAATACATATGTGGCTACCTACCATAAAATATATAGGGACGCAGAGAACACACGCACACACATACACACACACACACACACACACACACACACACATATATATATATATATATATATATATATATATATATATATATATCCATAATCATCAGTCTCTTGACCTAGTGCGGTCATTAAATCACTGTGCTGATGAACATTTTTTCTGGTCCCTTATGTGATGTTATCCGTTCACTTTTTTCTATTTCTACCTCTCCGTCCGCCACCCTGGACGCTGTCTTGTAGTACTGTTGTGAATAGACATTAGCTCTAGTGATATGACCATACCATTTCAGCTTTGTATTTTTGACAGTGGTGAGGAGGTCTTGATAATGATCTACTTTGTGTTACGCATTTTTCCATTTGTGAGGTGGTCAATGTAAGAGATGCCAAGGAAGGTTCTGTAGCATCTCATTTCAAGTGCATGGATGCTTCGTTGTAAATCTGCTGGAGTCTATAATAATTTTGACTTTATTGTACGTGTTCTGGCCAACAGCTTTGAAACAATATCATATAAATAATATATAAGGAAATATTCGCAAATAAAAATAAGCTCATATCTATAATGGAGCCTAGGATAATGAGATTTGAAATCACATTTCGAATCAGATTCACAATTTTGAAAATCAAACATTTTGGTAAGAAAGCACATCACGTCGTATATAAAATGATGTGCAAAATGTAAGAGACTATTAGACCATTAATGGTTACGTGGGCATTAGTTAAATAATCTAGATTATTGTCGCACAAAAGTTTGTACAGGAGCTTGCTTAAATGTCGTTTGTATATGTTGTAGTGCGGGCGTACTGATCAATGATCTTTGCCTCCATACGGTATTGGGCCAATTAACGAGTCTAATTGGTGATAGTGTTCATTCAAATCATAACCATTAAATCTAAAATTAACAGGGTGGTTTTAAGTTTACAATCTGCAGGTGGATAATAGGTTTTAAGAGTTGGCTATTGGAATGTATTTATATTTCCCGAGTGACATATTAGTAACTGTAGTAGCTTTGTTCCCCACAGCAATGTTGGTATCAACACATTGATGTTAGCTTCCTTTCTTTCCAAACCCAAGTTTATCCTAATATATTGACCAACACGGCTGAGTATGATAAACGACTTATGATCCCAGTCGACCGAAATCATCATTGGCAGGCTTTAACGTTTGTGAAAAGACCACTGATATGATCTCAAAAATGTGGAGATTACACCGATTGTAAAACAGCGTATTTGTGACTCACGTAAATATGGCAGCTTCTTAATAAAGGTGAGAAACCGAACCATGATTAAAAAATTACTTAGAGGAATTGAGATTTGATCTAGGATTGATGTCAAAATATGTGAATGCTGAGGCATTTCAGTTGACGCCTTGACAAACCAGTTTTGTCAAAAGTGTTTAGCAAGCTGAACAAGAACAGTTTGTTTCTCACGCGGTATGCTGTTATTCATTGGCTGCAATTCTCAAAGATTTAATGAGAACCAAATCTCAAGCACCATACTAATTTGCAAGGGATGATAAAGCCATGTTAGTTTCATCTATTTTTATTTTCAACAAACATAACAGGTATAATAAGGATGTGTTTAATACAGGAGGTTAGAAGCTATTATGAACAACATTGCATTTGAAATTTCTCCATCACGGTGTATTGTTTTCGTTTTGTAATTGTTTTAATCAGTTTAAAGGTGGAGGAGAAAGAAAGGACAGGAAAAAGTGACAAACAATACAAATATCCGTGTATCATAGCCGTTTACAGTAAAACGATTGGAAACATTGCATGTACTATGAATGCAATAAAATGAATCAAATCGACATGTGTATATACCAGTAAGAACATGTTTAATCAAACTCAGTAAGATGCTAAGTATGCGGAACAGAAACGTTTACTCGTAGTATATGAGCCATGACTTTGTTTGGACCT
This sequence comes from Unio delphinus, assembly GCA_029339505.1. Taxonomy (NCBI): domain Eukaryota; kingdom Metazoa; phylum Mollusca; class Bivalvia; order Unionida; family Unionidae; genus Unio; species Unio delphinus. The sequence goes on along the minus strand of JAQISU010000122.1, from coordinate 10,212,561 downwards.
GAATTTAAGCACCATGCAGATAACGGTCATGGTTAGGAATCGGAAAAGTATTTGGACACATTGCATAAAAGTGCAAAATAGCAGCTCTGGGATTCTAAAATCCTTAATCATTTTTCAAGCAATACTCGAAGAAACATTGGCGTCTTTTCTTTATGATTTCTATGAAATTATTACACTGCGATATTATGTTGCGCCTGATAGATATGATTAGTACTTCCCTTGAATTTCAGACATACTCATCGTCAAGTGTGTATTCCAAGATTAATACATTTTTCTGGATCCCTTATTATTCTCAATTTAAAATATAAAACCAAAAAACGAAAACAAACAAACAACATAAAACAAAGTTGACGTGAGACTGTTTGCTCTGGAGTGTTTATAAATTTATCAGTACATTGTATGGTGTTTGGTCACTTTTAGACCTATACGTAATGGGACAGGATTATGATACCTATTACAAAGTGCCGGTCATATTCTTAGCTATATTCTCTAGCATTGATCGATGCAAATTTGTAAAACATCGGTCCTGTAAATAAAACGGTTATCCAACCTAACAAATATATTCTTTTCTTAGCATACATAGTACAATTCATCTCTAGATGGGAACAAGAATATCAGGATTCTGAAGTATGTTGAACCATTGCAACATATAATGTTTGAGTATTTCGTTGAAAACCTGAATGATATAATATCTGCAAACTACGTGGTGTTCACTACTGAAGCATAACACCATGACATGAGAGCAGAACCGTTTGTACACCTAATAAGTATCAAACGCTAACAACAGTTCAACTGTTGATATGACAGTCATACTTAACTGTCTTTATGAACAGCCAAGGCACACCTATCAACCAAACATCAGTCAGATTCATCAAAAACACAATGTGATATATATCATGTGTTCAATCTGCTACTCATGATACAACGACGTTGAAAACAACTATTAAAAAATTTAATTAAGTAGCAGCCTTTGTTTAGCAAACTAATAACATTATAGTTTAAGGACATTGCAAGGATGTGTTGATGCACCTGGAAGTAAATCACTCCAACATGGTTGAAAGCAGGCACAATACAATGTCACAAATAATTGTTAGTGCATGAAATCAGTCAGACATTTTTCCTCACAGAACTGGTTTTTAGCATAGCCCTATTGTCGTATGTATGTTTGTGCTTACTTTTATGTTCGTAATGTCACTATTATGGAATCTAAACAAAATATATGGTGTGAGAATGGTACTACTCGTTTTCTTTTTTTAGATTTATATTGGCTGAAAATCTGTATTATTCTATATAAATTGATTTCGATTCATTTATATTTAGCATAGTCAAACAATTTCAAGTTCCTTAAATTCGTCCACAGCAGGCGTTAAAGTGTGAAAGAAATGCTTCGTATGGACTATCAGTAACAAATTGGCTAGAAGTGTTGAGCGTATAGTACTGAACGCAATTTGCTCTTGGTAAGCAAGGTAACATGCTAGCAGATTGTGCATAACACGACGAGCGGTTATTGCGTGTGTCACTTATTCGAAAATACATAAAACCCTATATATCCAAAACAGTCGATGCTTCCATGTAATTTTCACATTTTAACTGACGGCCTTACTATAGTATAAAATATCTAGCTTTTGTATATTTTAAGATTTGTTAATTTTTTTAAAATTAGTCACACAAATATGCTCCTTCAGGATATTTGTTAAAGCGATATGGCCTAATATATTCCAATAATATATTCAATAACCTGAACTCATATTGACATCATACACTATATTTTCTTTGTGAAAAGATTGTATAGTGACTTTAGTAGGCATCCTCTAATTATATTTACCATTTGGTTCTAGTAAATAAAGCTATCTTGGAACCGATTTCATATTTCATCGTTTTACGTGACAGAAATAGAAACTGTGAACACATGTTTGTTATTACCTTCGAAGAAAAATATTGAGTATCTTGAAAGGCATTTCTTTTTCATCCACACCTATTACACAGTGCTTGGCTGGATGACGTGAGGAACCATGTGACATCATGAAAGGTAGACAATAATTCATGAGATGGTAGGAAGAAACACAACATTGCATATGGACGTCGTTCAACATGGGAAAGTAGATGAGATGATTATAAAGTCGATTTCTGGAGCTGTGGTAGAGAAGACTGCATGTCAATACAATGTCAGGGACAACCGGATATTTTCCGAAACAGAGATACTTCGCAAATATTTTCACAAAATGTACATTTATTTGTGTATGCCTTTGTCATTTTGTTTTATTTTTAAAGCTAACACGTAAATGCTCTCTCTTCTCTTCTTCTACTTGAGTGTGATAGCATGGTTGTGTCTATGTGTGTCAGCACTTCTACCAATGTGTGATGTGCTATTGATTATAATACACAGTATGTTTGTGTTACAATTTCAAACCTCGCCTCTACTTACAATTCACTTCTAGATTTATTAAGATGATAGTAATGACAGGGAGATTTTGGTTTTCCTTTACGTTTATAATAGGGGATAAGTAAAGTAGAGGGAACGTTAGTTTTCTTTAAAATGGTTTTGACTGTTGTTTCATCCCCCTTTCTATACGTCCTGTACATATTGTAAGCATACGTCTTGGACAAAAGAAAATTGGATTACTAAGAAAAAAAACTGTAGTTTTAATATTATATTTTCACTCATTCCCAGTCACTTCCATCATATTAAACTTATGATGATTTTAATATGATAATTATTGTCTTCATGTGTTTCGATACTTCTTACGCTATGACATTGATGTTAAATTGACATTATCTTCAGAGGGCTAATAGCGGTATAATAATACTATGTATAGTCCATAGACAGTTCTACCTTGTTCCCTGGTATTTCACATTGCAACTGCTCGTACCGTATATATAAACCCTTACTGACAGCCCGATATCGCCGTTACGTGCAAAAGGTGGTATATATCATATGATCTGATAGTTAGAATTGTGAAGTCATTATTCTTAAACATCTTTGGGTGCCATTAAAACTAGATAATATTTATATTTCAGCACAATACAGGCATATAAATTCTCCACAGAACAGAGAATGCTGGTCATTTTCACACGTATAAGAATTAAGCTAATATGGGTCGGCGACATCTGTGGGTCAGCTGATTTCAGTCGAAAGCTGGAACACAATATATGATGACGCCACCGTGGACCAAAGCCAACACCAAACAACAAAATGGACGACGGAAAATGGTTTGAATTCATTGTTACGTCCACCATGATGTGGGTAACGTTCAATGACTCATATTTTATAGCAATATATAACTGTATTCTGTATGCATTATTTCTAGCAAGGTAAACGTTGTTCAAAACACTTTTGTGCGTGTGACCATTTTATGTAGGATAATAAGTTACACGGAATTATTTGATAATTAAGAAAAAGCTTCTGACCTAATGTGCACCTTGTTGATTATAATGATGGCGGGTTGTCATAATACATACTAATATTTTCATATTTCATATTGAATCTTGCTCGTTTGTGCATATTCAGATATAGACTACTCGATGAATACATAGATATCTCAAATTACATAGACTATACTAAAAGTACCACAAGATAATAGCCCATGACGCAGATATTCACAAGCATTCATTTTATAACACTCGAGCTAACTCAAACATCCCATCCTAAAAGCCAGAAAATGAGAAACTATATACATTTGATATACCTCTAAAATAACAATCTATACAATGCATTACGTATCTTTAAGATTAATTTTCAAGATAGGGATATTGTGTTCAGTCGGAACTTAATTTGCCATTGTCCATTTTTGTAAGAAAATACAATGAAAAAAACGGAAATATTTTTCAAGTACAGCAGAACAGTTATGGATAATATACACATTAACGAAACAGAAAAAACCCAGATGGATCGATAAATACAAAGATAAACGTTGCAGTATTGGGGTTTGTTGTTTCTTTTGTCCAAAGCGAGCACATTTAATAATGGTGGCTGTAAACAATTGTTTTAATAACAATTTGCTAACAATGTAGAATTTGCTGTCTATTATATTTTTTCTTTGATGTAATAGATGATAATCTTAATATTTCCTAATTATATTTCATTTTGTTGCATGTATGTTTTAGTTTGTAGGGTTTTAATGTATATTAGAAGGTTAATATATTTGCTACTCTATATGAAAACAGATCATCATTATTATTATTATTATTATTATTATTATTATTATTATTATTATTATTATTATTATTTCTTCGACGGAAAGATTCATCTTCATGCCAAATAAACAAACACTAATGATTTATGATGTAACCAGTAAATATTCACCATTAAATTTATTTAGGTTAAACTAACTGTTGTCTGATGGATACCTTATTTATATTGTTCTAACAATGACAAACACTGTATGCAACGCCGCTAGGACATTTTTTTGGATTACTGGATTGATTAGTCATATGTTCACAAATACAAGGCGACACGGGTAATAAAACCTCTAATTATTATAAATATAGACCGGTCTCATTTCTATCCGAATAATAGTGTACAGATTATTGTTGAAGATATTTAAAAGAACATGGTTGATATGTACATACAAAGCCTCTATATAACAAAGCCTCTACATAAAGTATCTGATTAAATAGGATGGATGAACTTATCGATATATTTAGTATATCATTACAGTAGTATAATTTGAGCTCATCATTAACAGTGATGTCATTTTGTCTCATTCATTATATTAAAATGTAATCTGCCTTTACTATATATTGTACCTTTAGAGGCACCTTTCTTTGCAGTGCTCTGTATTTTTCAATAGCAATATTAGTTTATCTTTTCACACTGCTAACGGTTAGCCAGTATTTTTCAGAAAGGGTTATCTTTTATAGATTTCCATTTTCATCATCAGAATTGTAATCAGTAAATGTGTTGGTACTTGGTAGTAGGTCCAGACATATGTTAATAATATAATATACTAGAAAGCTAAAAATAACATATTATGTACAATCATACGGCACATAAGAGTCTTTATTTACATAGGCAGTAGATTTGGATACAAACAGATTATGTTAGACTCTGAAACAATGGAC
>JAQISU010000122.1:10132500-10202500 GCA_029339505.1 Unio delphinus | reverse complement strand
ATTTAATACAATACATTTATTCCTGTATCTTCTATTTGCCTACAATTATTAAATACTTGTATACAATTTCGAAGGCATACTGAATTCACCAGGACTACAAATAAGCCTAGAGTATATATATAGTATGTTATAATATGTAGGGAAAGGAATTTTAGTCATAGGGTAATAGTTAATGCACTGTCATGGTAAATTACAGGAATATATTTACACGCACCAGACTCATATACACAATGTCACATTTTGCGTATATCGAGGTCTCACAATCTCTACAGAGTAGACTTGTTCTATCTCTCCTGTAGTGAAACTAAGTAAAGTTTCTGGTAATAACTTTGTAACAAAGCAATGAACAAGGAGAACACATTTAAAAACAAACATTTGTGTCATACCTACTTCGCATGAAACATACAATTTATAACATTTACCACATTATGCCAAACTAGCATAAAAGTTATACTGTTTCTTCGTTAAATGATCTTTTCTTGAGTTCATTCAAAACATACAAACCGTGTAATTCAATTAATCAATTATAGTATCATGTATAAAACGGCAAAACTGTCTTCCCGTATATATATATGTAGTAGTTGCTCGGCCTTGATAATCGCATCCTCGCCTCTGCTATTTGACAATTAACTATGCAACTGTGGACGTTAAACATTCGCCGAGCAGTTTGGTGAACATGTATGTATATTTAGAATCCAACATAATATAAAGTGCCCAAAACTGTTGCAACGTCCTAATCGGATAATGACGAGAGAGAGAGAGAGAGAGAGAGAGAGAGAGAGAGAGAGAGAGAGAGAGAGAGAGAGAGAGAGAGAGAGAGAGAGAGAACTATACTCTTATGAAGAAATTATAGTACAAGCGAAGTGCAAGCGAACGGCTGCATTATTACTATGAAAACATTGTAGTCGTGTGTTCTACCTGCACTTTATATTCAGCAAAATACAAAATGTATCGGGTTACTTTAGTTTGATTCCTTTATGGGAATAAAATCTTTCATGAGCGCCCCTGAAATCACACAACTGATGGTGCTCCGGATCGAACAAGATAGCAATAAATTTAGGAGATGCTAAACAAAAAAGCAGATGGCCAGATATTAAATATTAATGGCCACGATTAGATGGTAATTTTGACGCATAAGATGAATATAAACTTTTAACATTCAACGTCTGGTTTGTGAATTAAAGCTTATCTTGTTTTCATTTTGACTCCACTAATGAATAAATGTAGAATTAGAAATCCGATTGATTGCCGTCCGTTTCATTTTTGCAAGAACGGTGAAATTTAGATTGGATAGGAAGGAAATATAAATATAATAGGAAGGATATATATATATATATATATATATATATATATATATATATATATATATATATATATATATATATATATATATATATATGCAACAAAACTTTCCATCATAGTTTCTAATTATGTCTTTATTAAAAGTTGCTTATGATGTATGGTCTCAAATCGTTTAGTAACGTTCATAAATAAACAATCATATCATTTGTCTTGTTGATAAATACATATGCACCATTGATTGTAGAATATAACTAGTGTCCGCTATGTAATATCTTTTGTATCACGGACCATAGGGGAACATTTAAATAATCTGAAATATAAATTCAAACTAAATAAAACTATTAACGTAATTACTTAACCACAACAGCATATTGTCGTACTGAAGACAGTGTCAAATCACACACAATGATAATTTCCTTTAGTATGCATGGATCAAATGAGAATAAACATTATTAGGCCTCGTGTACACGGATCAGATTTTGATGGTATTTGCAATATTTTAATACTACATAGGTCATTAACTTTCAAATAATCAAATGATGATTGGATAATGATTACCCCTTCCTTACACAAACATATTGTGTCGATTGGTTGTTCTGAAAACACAGTTAAATCTTGATTGTTCCACTTATGTTTTGAAAATGATATGATGGAGTGCATACATAGACTGATGTATAAAACATCTTTTGTGATATTTTAAGTGTACTTATGTTGTACCATCAATAACAATTCAACATGATACCAAAATGTAATCTAAAACAATGGTTGTACATGTTAAATGTTCAAATATATATGTTATATCTTGAGTTGAATTTAAAGGGATCTTTCCATGACATTGCATACAAATGCCAGAACATATATTGTGTCGAAAAGTTCTGAATGCACTATAGATACGGAAAGAATAAATAATATGGTCTTTTCAAATTTCGTGACCACGTACACCTTTTTAGATGCAATAACCAATTAAGAGCATCATTCGATAATTTGCCTATCTAATTGTTTCAATTGTTAAAATACAGGGAAGCATTTTGAACAATGTCCAACATCAATGTCCAACACTTGTTCGATATTTATACCCATACATAGAATAGTTAGCTTTATTATCAGAGTGTTCCATTCCTGTAATGAGGGTCTTAGGACTGTGTTGGTCCTGCTGTTTCCGTGGAGAGCTGAGGAATAAATTTTAGTGTCCCTTCAACGTCGTCTCGTGTTCTTAACCTATTATATCCTACTAGTTATTTTGAACTGGGGTTACCCCTTCTTGAAAATTATCCGTTTCCATAGCATCCACTTGGCTTAGGAGATACTGCACATACTTTAAGTGCCATTAAATGTTCTTGAATATACCGTTCATATTCGGGCCTCTACTTTGTCTGCGTTGACATGCCATATATCGATTGCAAGACTGATGATCTCAACACTTTCTTTGTGAGAAGTACTATCATTACGGAAAACATCTCAAAGATTTGTTACCCAAACGGGGAATAAATAGTACACATGCACCGTAGATTGATATTAAGTATTATAAAGAGCTTTTTCGGAAATATCTTTCTATAAAAAGACACTATTTTCTAAATCAACGTTTATTGGTTAATAAACCCTGGTAACGGAAGCATCAACAATGAAGAGTGAAGACTGGGACTTTCAAATAACTAATACACAGTCATTTTAAGATTGATGTACGTGAAGGTTATGAGCAAAAGCTATTGATCACTAGAGTATTGTGAATTTCCGCATCCAAGATTACGTTCTCTGTGCGTATCAAGGTAATGATAAACTGTTGTGTATTGAATCTGATACAGTTGGCAATGGTGATGGTTTTCACTTTCCCTTGTTTTACAGCGTTCTCCCACCTTAGATATAAAGTGTATTGTTCGCATGTATGTTCAATTCATTTAATGTTCAACATGCGCTCGGTAGCATTAGTGAGCAAATGGAATTCGGTACTACCCTAATTCAGGTTCAGTAGTTCATCAACTCTTTTCAGTAGATACCTGTCTTGTACCTTTACCGTCATGTCCAAATTAAAACAATCAAACATTTATAAGCTGCGTCCTTGTATTGTTTCTGTCAATGGAAATTGAACCAAGCATTGTGATTATCCTCATCCACCGTCATCCCTGTATGTCTGAAAGTGTTCTGCTGTTAGGTTTCCATAACATAGAAGAAACCTAAGGTAGTCAAAAAACAAAACATAACATATACGGAGTATAATTCTTCAATCGTCACCAAAGTGGATCGCTTGCTTGAGATCTTCCGTGAAGTATTATCAATGATGTCGATGCATTTTCTCTTCCTTTTAGTAAATAATACTATGCGTCCAGTTGTCTGCTAGTTGGTCTTTTCGTATTCATATAAGGTTGATAGAATTTGAAGAAAGAAGTTTTTAGATAACTTATTTCTGCATTTTGCCATATTTCTCGTGGCTGTTGACAGAGATTTGATTTAGTTGTCAAAGAAGCGGATAGCTTTCATATCTTGATCAGTGTTTCCTGTTAATTGCTGACTTTAACGTTTAATATCGCTTTAGTTTGTGTAATTTGTTCTCGTAGGAATTCAAATAGGCAAATTTTGTTTAATGGACCTTTGTTTCTTATTATGATGCTTATCTTTCTTACCCCAACTGTTGCCCGTAAAAACCTCATGCTCATTTCCCCAGGTGTAGCACATTGTTCACGTGGGCAGCGTGCAATATATGGTCCTGCCGCAAATAGACATAACAAACTTATATCTGAAAAAATGGATTTAGCGTATATTTAGCGTATATACTTTTTTTCTCGTGTCGCGTTTTGTTCACGTCCTTCCCTGTCTTTGAGCTTGCCGGTCTGTATTGGAACTCTAACTATTCTAACTGTTCTAACTGTTGTTCACAAACTTTATATATATATATATATATATATATATATATATATATATATATATATATATATATATATATATATATCCGCACTGAATCTTAACCCAGTGTGCAACATATTATCATGATCTGAAGCGTTTAATAAAATTGATGTTGTGTATGGTCAGTGCACATAACAATTTTTTTCATTCCCACATTTAGATATGTTGTATGATGGACATGTCGCATAGTCTTGTGTTTACTATATTGTGAGGTTTGTAAGACATCCAATTTTCATTGTTTAGTTTATATATTGTTTTGGAAATCTTTACTCCAACTATGATACGTCTTTATAAGTGACCAGATAAAATTAGACAATTTTGTATAATGTACATTACATATAATGTAATTATAAAAATCAATACATGAAAAAAAACGAAATGGATCAATCATTTTCAACAAGGAGAAAAGATGCACAATTGTGCTTAGATGCATTTTGGCTTAAAATAGTTTTAATGATGCAGAATAGTCGTCAGATATTGTGACAGATGATCAAACTGATAAAGTCATTGACTAATAGGTAAAAGAAGCTGCACCTCATAAACCAGTTGGCCATGGTATTTAAATAGCATAATAAAGCCTGTTCATGCAATTCAGTAGAGATAATAGACAAAACATAACACTTGACTAAACCTATCCCAAATGTTATATAAACCTTAACAAATAAGTATTTATTTTATTTCCTTCCGTTTGTGAAAAGAAAGCACAGCTGTGAAATAGAGCCACCTGCAGCCCAACAACCAATATTAAGAAACGAAATATAAAATCATCCTCTACAAATCTAAATTCTAAAAAATTGTTTCAGTGCTAACATCGTATATATGCGTTTAATACTTTTTCCATTTAATATAATCTATGGATGTCATTTAAATACGCGATATCTAAAAACGATTTAATTGGTCGGTCCATGGCCCTCCTAATCATGACCCCATTGTAATGTCTAAGATAAGGAAAACTAAATAAACCCATAATCAAATGTGATATACTACAGATTGTACAATACTAAATTTCATTTATACGTATTCATATGCTTTTGTTTTAAAATGATATGTATTCTATATTGCCAGCAGATGAAAAACTAAAACCAAAGATATCTCTAGAAAAAAGAATTATTCAGGATAGTTCTATAACTCTTCAGTGTCAGTCGAACGGTAAATCAGCTGGGATGTTCCGTTGGAGACGCAATTAGATTATCATAACCAACAACGCCAATCATTCTCAAACGAACAAATGTCTATTCATACGGCATTTTAGTAATGAGGACAAATGCGAAATATTTACTTGTTTGGAGGCCGGAGGACAATTTGAGAGTAATCCGTATAAAATAGAAACGTGTGAGTAGATATATATCTTTAGTAATTTTATATATTGACTATAACTGTTTCATATATCTATAATTAATCATAAGGTTTATTTACACATCTTATACGAGATACTTGAAATGTACTTGGTGACCCTTTCATTCCGAATGGCATTACTTTATATTGGTAAAGTCTATCTGGAGTCATAAATGCCAAGATTTCTTTTACTCTATCCGTTAGTGGAATCTGCCAAAATACTTTCAGGAGGTCAAATTTGGTGACATATCTGGCATTCCCGATTTTATCAATACAATCGTCAATTCTTGGTAATGGGAATGAATCTGTTTTTGTCACACTGTTCACCTTCCTAGAATCAGTGCACATACGGAGAGTTTTATCTAGGTTTGGAACAAGTATGCATGGTGAACTCCAATCACTTTTACTGGGCTCGATAAAATCATTCTCCAGCAAATATTGAATTTCATTTTTTTAAGTATTCCTGTTTGAGTGGATTCATCCTGTATGGATGTTGTTTAACAGGTTTGGAATTTACAATTTCAACGTCATGAAAAATTTTGTTTGTCTTTGTCGGAACATCTATAAATAAGTGCTCATATTCAAATAATAACTGTTTCAGTTCATTTCTTTCTTGCACTTGCAAATGTGAAGGTTTCTGGTCTAGATCTTTCATAATTTCTGAATTACAAAGATTCATCATTTCAATGTCAGTATAATCTGATATTCCTTCACTACGTGGGACAGGTCAACTAGATTAATTACAACTTAAACATGGCTATCTCTTTCAATATACTATTTTAGTATGTTTATATGGCAGACTTGTTTTTGTTTGCGCCACCCATGAGTATTTATGATGTAATTTAAGTCATTCATTTTCCTGTCAACTGCGTAAGGACCATAATATTTGGTCTGAAGAGGACTTTGTGGCATTGGTAAGAGAGATCTCTATAACCAGACTGAAAACTCCTTTCCATCGATTTTTATCATCTCTTGATTTCATGTTAGATTGAGCAGAGTGCAGATTTGCTCTTGCGACCTCACAAGCCTTTGGCAACTCGTATCTAAAATCGGAAACATAATCAAGAAGATTGATCTACGTATCTTCATTAGAGAGAAGTTTCTCTTTCAATAACTTCAATGGTCCACGCACAGTGTGTCCAAAAACCAGTTCAAAGGAACTGAAGCCTAACGATTCTTGAACTGATTCTCTAACAGCAAACAATAGTAAATTAATACCTTCATTCCAATCTTTATTCGTATCAAAACAATATGATCGGATCATATTTTGCAAAGTCTGATTGAATCTTTATAATGCCCCTTGGCTCTCAGGGTGATAGGCAGAAGAGTTGAATTGCTGAATGCCTATTCATACATAACTTGTTGGAGAATTCCAGACATGAAGTTTGAACCTTGATCAGACTGAACATATTGGGAAGGCCATACCGAGTAAAAACTTTTACTATTGTTTTAGATTTTATATTCCTCAACGAAATTGCCTCTATAAACCTTGTTGACGCACACATAATGGTTAACAGGTATTGGTTACCTGACTTGGTCATGGGTAAGAGACCTACACGATATACCATAATTCTACTAAATGGTTCGTCAAAGGCAGGAATAGGTTGTAGATGTGACTTAGGTATATTCTGATTGGGTTTTCATACCATTTGACAAGTATGACAAGATCTACAGTATTTAGCAACATCACTTTTGATTTCGTGCCAATAGAAGTGTGTCAAGATCTTGTGATACGTTTTATTAATCCCTAAGTGACCAGCCAATAGAGTTGCATGGGCCGGATTAAGTATTTCCAGTCTGTAATGTTTTAGAACTACTTTTTGATAGTTCACCGACCACTCATCATCAGAAGGTAACTCGGGAGGTCTCCATTTTCTCATAAGAATTCCATTTTTAATGAAATAACAGACATGAACTTCAGTAGCTTCAGTCTCACGTAAGGCCCCTTGAAACAAACAGGAGATCTCAGAATCTTTTTCCTGTTCGACGACAAATGACTGTCGATTATAACATTGATTAGAATAAAGAGAATGAGTTGTTAAAAGAGGATCACTATGATCAATACCTTCTGATTGATCCAAAGAAGGAGTAAAAGTGACCTCATCAAAAGCCTGACCTATACACGTGTCAGCTAAAGGAATACTGACTTCATCAACATCATTCTCAAGAGCTTTCTTTGCCATAGCTCTGGTAACTGCACAAGCTTGAAATATATCAGGGAATTCTTTTTCAATTGTATCAATTTTCTGATCCAAATCAGGCTTGTCAGTTACAAGTGGATTAACCACAACCTTGTCTCCACCTAAGTCGATGCCTAGCAATAAATGAATGCCCTCAACGGATAAAACCAAGGTCCTGATACTAAGTTTGATGACAAATTTACACAATTGAGAGGAACATTAACAAAGCCGCACTGTACTTTCTGAAAAAGAACACTTTTATTAGAAGAAGATTTCTCAGAAAAAGGCAAATTACCTGAAAATAAAAGACTCTGAGAAGCTCCTGTGTCCCTTAAAATTTTAATAGGGGTGAGATTGGCTGAATCACCCAAGAGTGCTACAGAACCCTTCGATATGAAAGATTCATAATTCTCCATAATAAAATCAGACTGAGATTTATTGGACCCAACAGCTGTACTGCTTTCAATACATGACCGTGACTTTAACCTCTTAGAAATAAGAGCATTTGGAACAGGTCTGTCTTAATTATGATGCCTATTTTTCAATTTGTAGCAATCAGAAATAACGTGTCCTATTTTCTTCCAAAAGGTACACTTCGGAAGAGACAATGATCTAGAATCAAGCTTCTCTGAAGTTTGATTTTTGAAAGTTGTGCCAGTTTAAGTTTTAAAAGGACTGGTATTAGGCTGAAATACTTTTCTGCAAGAAGACTGTGGAGTAGAAGTCTTGTTAACAAAATTAACTTTATGTGTCAAAGAATATTCATCAGCAGCTTGTACAGCATGCTCCAAGGTTTCAATCCTATTCTCATAAAGATAAGGCTTAACGTCACTATGGACACAGTTTTTGAACTCTTCAATTAATATAATTTGCTTGAGATTTTGATAATCTAATTCGACTTTTTTGGCTAACAAACAACTGCTCTTTTTCTCTAGCAAATTCGACATGAGTTTATCCAGCTCCTTTTCTGTAATTTCAGAATTTTTGCCGATAAGCTTCAGGGACTAACTCATAACCGCTTAAAATGCATTCTTTAACCACATCACAGTCGCCACTTTGGTGAACAGACAGTTAAGTGTAAATCTCACTAGCCTTAACAGTGATTACACATTGCAACAAATGAGCCCAATGTTCCGTTGGTCGCTTTAAATTTTCTGCAACTTTTTCAAAACGAATGAAGTATTTGTCTACTTCCTTTTCTCTGAAAGGGGGCACTAATCCAATATTCCTTGCTAAATCAAAACTTAAATTTGGATTTGACGTATCAGGTGTTTTTCACTTGCCAGCTCTATTTCTTTCATTTTACATTAATATTCCCTTTCTTCATTTTATTTGTCATATTGTAATTGTCGTTCTTTCTCTCCTTTTCCTGTCTTTCTCTCCTCTTTTCCATACCGTAATTGTCTTTCTTTCTCCCTTTCTTGAAATTACAGCTTCTTCAACTCTAATTCCATCTTGAAGTTTAATTCTAGTTTCTACATTTTTAAACCAGAGTCTGATGCAGACTTACTGAACGAAATCAAAGCACTTTTTTTCAAAACATTCTTTTCTACCAAATATTGGACTAAAATCCTTTCGATATCTTGTTTCGTTAAAGAAGCCTTTACTTCAGAAAGATGATATTTTCTGGCATGTTGAATCAACTCATTTTTTTCTGAAAAGATCTAATTGCTGCTGAGTAGGATTAGAAATAAATAGTTTTACTTTATATGTCATTTTAATACAAGCCTGTCAATCTCACTTATGATTTATAAAAATTAAAAAAATTGGGGAATTCAAATTTAAAACAAGCGTTTTGTAAACAAATGTCTAGCCAAATATCTACTAATCCCAATCCCGGACGAGCCCCGAATTTATATGTTACGTTCTTAGGCTCAAATACATAGTAACATATAAAGAGTGAGAATAACAAGCTTGTAAAAACTTAATAAACAATTTATTGAGCACAAATATTTTCCAGAAGAGAAAAATGAACTTACGGTTTTCAGAATCAATTCCAAAATTAATCCTAATATAATTCAAAATATTATCCACTAGAGAAAGTGCAAATGTCCTGGTAATAAAATGTCCAAATAATTCCAGGTTCGAATCTTAGTGAAGTATACAATATGGAAGAAGATATCACTTAATGATGTCAGTTCTTGGTAATAAAATTATATGAGCACAATTCTTTTTCAGATAAATAACATAATAAATGCTCTTGAATTGAAATAATTTCCAATACAAGGTAATTATAAAATAACTCAAAACGACACAACTTAATATTCTAACAGCCTAAGTTCTACTCAATTGTTCACTCCAAAAACATAATTTATATACCTGTTTCTTACATAAACAAGAAAGGGGTCACATGATCTTCTAGAATCTTTTAGAACAAAGTTACGTTAAAGAAAACACGTACTCACCGTATGACCCAACTAAAAATAGAAAGATGTTTATACAAACTCCATAATGTCCTTGGAACCAGTCAATCATTTTAAAAGCTTGTTTACAACTCTGAAGCTAGGTCAGAAATGAGGTCAACAACTGGTGTTTATTTTGTAAAGTACAGGTCATCTCCCAATGAATAAATCTTAAATTTAAAATGTCAAATTTGAATCTGACAAACAAACAATAAAAATAAATATGAATGACTTATATCAAATATACGTAACACTCTTGTATGATATTCTGACCTGTATTCACATATTTAGGTCAGTTTTATTTGTGTAGTCCTTTATTGTCACTGTTTTGCTCTCTTGTTCTATCTCTGTATTCGTCTCTCACTCCCACTCTTATCTCTCTCTCTCTCTCTCTCTCTCTCTCTCTCTCTCTCTCTCTCTCTGTTTCTCTCTTATGATGTGTAAGATCCGTTAAAGTAGCATTAGTATAACGAAATATGAATAGAGCAAAAGCATTATCTATATTCGTATGGGATAAAGTAAGTCAACTTGTTTAATCAAAATGTTTTCAGTGTAGTCAGGGGTCTTAGTATCATTGTGGTTTTTACAGATCCACCATAACAAATATTATGAACCAGTCCTGTGCGTTTGTGAATTTTAAACAATTACCTTTCGCACCATTGACGTTAACTGATATGTAGCCTTTGTTGTATTCAATAAGAAAAATTCTTTAAAACAAGAGTCGGGTTTCACGTAATTCATGCTATCTCTTAATCTCTCTCTCCCGCCCTCTCCAACCTATCTCTCTCTCTCTCTCTCTCTCTCTCTCTCTCTCTCTCTCTCTCTCTCTCTCTCTCTCTCTCTCTCTCTCTCCTCGTCAGGATGAATAGTGTAAAGACACATCACCTTCTAATATATAGTCAGGAAATCAATCAAATGCATAAAATAAGTCCCAAACAATAATACGCAGTTTTCAATAATTTGTATTTTTATTTTAGTTTTTCACAATGGTCATGCAAAGTCTCGGTGTCTGGGATTACATGATCTGCTAATATTCGTTATTATGTATCTCCTAAACAATAAGGTATACATGCTACACTTATTCGTTAATGGTATACGTTATTTTAATTTTTTTTATTGAATATGGTAATAAAACAATTAGGTTGCAATATATTTGTTCTAAACATTCAAAATATGCACTTCTTCGATTCATATTTTTTGGATAATATGTATAACAAAATGTATGTAAACCACTGATATTACAAACCAGTCCTTCATTAGAGCTGTGTTTAATCTATTTCAGAGTTTTATATTTAACATTTCGACATTTGTTGCAATCCAACCATAAGGATCATGATTAATCGTTTAATGCATGGGACTACTTTTTGCAGCCGGAGAACCAGTCGGTTTATTCTCTTTCATCAATCATGTTTTAGACCAAATATTCCTATTGATAGCTATTAGATCTCCTACTTTGATTACGTCATATTTTAAAGTACTAATTCAATTTTAATCTTGATCTCGTTTTACTCAGTAAGTGTTGGTTGTTCCAATTGTTCTTGTAACTCAGCATACTATTCGAGAGACTGAATTATTTCTAAATGCAAATATTCAGGGCATCTATCGAGCACACTGACGTGTTTAATTGTCTGTCACTTCCTCGTAATTGTAACAGCTTGCACAGCATATTTTTATTACGTGTCTTCTACTTAGATCTCATATATATATATATATATATATATATATATATATATATATATATATATATATTTGCGACATTTATATTTCATAACTAGTCTCGTTATATTGCTAGTTTAAATATATATCGTCCAGAGGGTTACATTGTATTGTTACGATCACATTGCGATATAATATGAATAGATGGTTTAATAAGTATTCTATTTGAGATACATATAGTTGGGAGTTTGTAGTGAATCACGATTATTATAATATGCATCAGATTGGTTACATCAAGCGAGAAAACCGTAAACACGACTGCAGAGGTATTTAAAGCCTACAGTATTATCGCTGACAAGAATAGGAATCATATATTTTGTCTTACCCACTTGATTACGTATTAAACAATCATTCGGTCCCAAATCGCTGCGGTTATGATGGTTGTCCAGAGGAAACATACATCGATTGCACGACCTACTGTACACATTTTCTATCATTGTTTTCAAAGATTTCCTTTAAGGCCATGTATTTCAAGTTTTGTGTTTTCACGAACTTGATCACTTTTACTGTTGCATATTGTCTATTGACGTTGCAAAGGTAATGTATGTTAATATTATCCGGCTAGCGCTCAAATAAAATGTAGGTTGTCTCAACCTAAATCATGAAACCCATGACTGAACAATGCGTTGTTTTTGTCATAAAGTCATTTTAACTACCGTACGTCATTGTAGGGATTTTTGCTTACAATAAGATAAGAACGTTGGTCCACGTATTATTTAATGCAGACAGTTCAGTACATCAGACTGTTTCAATAGTTTGAACTTTAACTATATATACAAAACTAATGTTTATCGTCAAGCAGTTTGTCTCAGTTTGAGTATTATTGCACGTTTGAGAGGAAGCGGAGTTAAAGAAAGACCCATAAAAAGTGATATAGGTATTCAACGTTTTAACGGATCATTTGGTAAGAAGAAAATCAGTATATATTATGCCTCTCTTGGTTTTCTTCTTCTTCCAAGCATACTTGCTAGAATTAATATTTAATCGATGAGAGATGACTGGTACGTATGATTATTTGATTCATCTGTATTGTTTCATGTTAATTTAAATGGCACTTTACATTCACAACCAAAATTACGAAACGAATACAGAGAATTACTAAAGATACAGCGGTGATCAATTTTGTATATATTTTAATCATTGATAATTTGGTCGAGTGTTGCAATTTAAGTTATGTTGTAGTAAATGCTTCATCGATATTATTATTATATATAAACTATTTTGCAGATGGCCCAGAAGATGTAGTCGTGCATACTTCAGAGAATAAGACCAAAGTGTATCAATTCAGTTATACGACTGTACTCTTTTCTGCAGATTGCTTCCCCCGTTTCTGTTCAGATGGATGTTTTCATATATATATACACAGTTATAGAAGGTGCAATATTGACTCTTGTCAATGTTACATCTAATGGTAGTCTCACATGCCATGTCAAAAATCCAATAAATACGAATGCTACTCTCTCAGAGGCAATTTATATCATGGAGAAGTCAGGTAATACACAGCAGTGTATTGTACGCAAAATGTATTTCATTTGAGGAGATTTATGTGAAGATTGTTATATACATACATATAATATGTTATAAAATATATATGACGTGGTATGTATTTCATACATGATAACATACTATTCAAGGTGATAACATTTTAATGTCAATATGAAAAGGTTGTTTTGACCAAGGATATCAGTTATTTACCGTGACAATAATATATGTTCTCTTCGTGAGTCTTCAAAATATTACCATTAGTAAACGATACATTGCGATAATATAATTATATTATATTTGATACAGACACCAACCGAGCGTTTAAAATTAGTCATATTCCAGAGAACATCGAAAGAGACAACATTAGAAATACAAACCACAGATAATCAGTACATATGTCATATAAAGTAATAAAGTTGTGACAACTAATCTGGGAGAAAACAATTACATAAAACAAGATGATGCGAGTGGCCAAGTGGCCTAAAGCGATTGCCGTTACGGATCACTGCCATCTCATCTCGGTCTCCTTGGATTCTGTGGATGCGTCAGAAATATTGCCAGTGTCTTCTTGTGCGTCGTTATTTTGGGTGTTTTACCGCGTACATTCTCCAGCATTGATGCTGGCCGCAATGTCTTTACTATATTTTTCAGAACGATGGATGGCGTTAACCACTTTTAACAATAACGATAACAATACATTAAAGAACTTATCTCTCAGGAGTCAACCAAACAAACACTCACATAGATACACATGGAATTTCACGCACATACAAACACAACATACGTATAATTGTAATCCGGTAAAACCACAAGCTGCACAATAATGTACATACATATAAATAAAAAAGTAAATCTCAGTACCTCCAACACAAAAATGGATTTATTAGTAACAAATCATTGTAGTTTAGCTACAAATGCATAAATGATCTATTATCAACAATTCAAGGTGGTGTAATTCCATTTGCAAAAACGGATTGTATATATATATATATATATATATATATATATATATATATATATATATATATATATATATATGCGTGTGTGTGTGTTTGTGTGTGCGTGTGTGTGTATGAGTTTTATTAAGAATGAAGTACCTATACTATTTCATCAAATAATGATATCTTGCCCTATGAAGAGAATATGTACTCAAGTCATCCATTTCTAAGGAATACTATTAAATCCATACATTTCAAAAATCCACTCTCAATGTACACCCTTTCTGAACTATATATATCGTCTGAATTCCAACTGAAAAGGTATCAGTAAAATGGCTGCAGATTTCAACGGTGTTCTTTCACAAGAAAAATTTCATTTTCGTCATTATGCTCCTAAAACTGTGCCTCCTAATACAGATGAGTAAACAATAGTAGAAAAAACGCCGAAAACAGTCTGATTATTTGCATATAATGTATCCCATCTGTGCATTGAGGAGGACATTCGTGACAAGATCAGTAGACAAGGACCAGGATCGACATGTTACGTTCATAGGTATAAACGCATTTTCTGTCCACATATTTTGATACAAATCGATGATCTCCAAAGCAGTAGCAGCAAATAATATACAGGACATAAATACTGACATATGTAACATATAGTTACGTAGAATAAGCTTTCAAATGAAAAACTCATAAATTAATTGCAATGTTCGGTCTAGTTATATTTTGGGAATTATTCCTAAATAACAATAATGATACTATTTAATTTAAATACCATGCAGCAGAAAAAAAAATATTAAAATGTAATGTAAAGACAGGATTTGTTTACAAAACCGTAACATATTTGCCCGCCCCAATGCATTAATAAAAGAGAGAAATCGAACCTACATGGTGGATTTTAATTATATCTATGTAAATACAAATATACTGATCATATGTGTATCATAAAGACACAGTAGACAAATATATATGACGTGGTATGAATGCAGTCGAATTATTAATTATATATTTTCTAATATACGTAATATCTTCTGCAACATAACAAGGACTACTGGGCAATTGTTTTGAAACAGATCATACTATCCGCCTATCCGTGTGCATATTTTTAATAACATATATAAACGGGAGAAAGAAAGCTGCTTTATTTTGTAATAACTTCTCAGTCAATTTAAGCATCTGTGACGATATATATATATATATATATATATATATATATATATATATATATATATATATATATATATATATATATATATATATATTTTTATATATATACATATAGTTTTCCCAAAACAAAAATCTATTTCAGGCATTCCGTCAATACGTTACGTGCTTTACGTTATTCCAGTCATTGGAGGAATTGGGGCTATTATTGCTGTCGTTACCTGCTTGGGGAAGAAATATATACCTTGGTACATCAATTGATTGCATTCTACGCAAATTAAAATTGAAATGAGTTATAATGAACATGCTTTTAGATATAATGTTTTGAAGAGCAGTTTTATATATATATATATATATATATATATATATATATATATATATATATATATATATATATATATATATATATATATATATATACATATATATATATCATTATCATCATCAGCATCATCATTTATCATCATCATCATCATCATCATCAGTCTCTTGGCCTAGTGTAATCATCGAGGAAATGTGCTGCTGAACGTCTGATCAGTTCCCTCCACTTATCTGGATCATGTGCCAATGTCTATTTCTCATGTCTCCTCTAAACCTTTCCGGTGCATTCGGTGATGTTGTCTGTACACTTTGTTTCTGTCTAGCTTTCCTTCTACCACCCTGCCCTGCAGTATTGTTGTGGATGCAATTGGCTCTAGTTAGTTGGCCATACCATTTCAGCTTTCTCATTTTGACGATGGCGAGGAGGTCTTCATATTGGCATACTCTGTGAATGATGCTGTTACGTATCTTTTTATTCATTGGTGGTCTAAGTAAGATGTGACAGATCTTCTCTACAGATGTGATCTACATTTGACATAGCTATTGTTTGTGCTGCCTGTGACACATGTTCTGCTCTTGATACTTCTTCGGTGATTATAGAACCAAGATATTTGAATTGGCTCACTGTTTCCAGTTCCTGTCCTCTCACTTTAGTCTTGGCTGAGATTTGGTTGACAGTAGTTGCCATCAGTTCTTCTCTGCGCATATCTTGATTTCAGATCTGGAAGATGTTTCATCCATGTTCTTCATTAAGGTGGGAAACTCGTCTTCGCTCCCTGCCATCCAATTAATGTTCTTTGCAAAGCGTAGGTTGCTGATGTTACGCCCTCAAATTCGACTATCCTGCAGTTGTGTCCAGTGCTTCGCTCATGATGCGCTGTAAGTGGATGTTGATAAGCGTGGGTAGCAGGAGACGGCATTGACGTACTCCACTTGTTGTATGGAACCAGTCCCCCACATGCGTTTGAACAGCTACTGCTTTGTTAGCCTTGGCGTAATCTGCTTGATAGTATAGGCCAACATTTGACTCAGCTTTACTTCTTCATTGTGGTCCACAATGTCTCATGCCACACACTGTATAATCATGCGAAAAGAATTTGGTAGCGTTGCATGATGCTTAACTGGTTCTCGTGCTTTTGTTGCCAAAAAATCAATTACATTCATGTTTTTATCAATAAATTATGGATCTATATTGTGTGAAATGTAAGAAGCGTACTAGCACAAACGAATTGACAGCAATTACAACTAAAAATAACAGATCAGAACTTGCTGGTAAGTGTGTACAATGTGGTACAAAAATCATTTAGATTTGTTTTTATGAAATCTGCAAATGATTTAAAAAAAAAAAAGAGGAGGTGATATTGCAGCCAAATTATAAAAATTCCCAGGAACGTCATGAGCAAAATATCCGGGAGAAAAACTCCTTCCAGGATTTAGTTATTGTGGACCCGGGACCAGACTCGATATCAGACTCGATGATCAAACTCAACCCCGACCCGGTGAGTATCCAATAAACGTCATTGATAAGGCGTGTCATGCTTATGATGTTGCTTATAAAAACAGCAATCTGCAAAACAGTCATATCGCAGAAGTAAAATTAATTCATGCGTTGAATTATATCACTTATAGATCCTTCAAGTAAACATTGCTTGATAAAATCGGCGATGAAAAGCAAATTGATGTTGGGTGCTGGTAATTAATAACAACATGGAATCTATTTATTATTCTCCAAGAAAATACTGGACGGGTAAATCAGCAATCAGTAAACTCGCTAGCGCCGCAATGTGAAAATTACCACTGCAGCGGATTGGTTATTCAAACAGCCGATATGGCAAATTTATCTACCACCACCTAAACAAATTAACTACTCGCATTTTGATGTCAGCGTCCCTAACATGATGGTTTTTACATCTATGCGCTAACCGTAGTTGATGTTGCGAGTCGATACAAACAATCAGAACCTCTAAAGACAAAATCATCAACTGAAGTAACTTCTGCGTTTGAAAGAATTTATCGACGAGGTTCTCTGCATTGGCCAAATCTATTACAAGCTGATCCTGGCAAGTAATTTCAGGGTGCCGTGTTATCAACAATGATGCATCATAATGTCACCATCAGACGAGGACATACTGCATTACTTCGCGATCAGGCAATTGTTGAACGATTTAATCGCACACATGCTGAGCGGTTATTTGGATATCAATACGCGAAGGAGTTTATTCAGGATAAACGATCCCGTGCTTGGGTCAAGAGATTACCAGGTGTAATTACCGCGCTGAATAATGTGATTACTCGAACAATTAATATGAAATCTAATAACGCGATTAAAAAAGTATATACCCGTAAAACCACAAAATGATTTTTCAAAACAACTATACTCGGCAATGTCACTGTTAGATATTTATATGAGCCAAGGAGACCTCGAAGGGGGCAAAACAAGAGCTACTGATCCTATGTGGAGTGTTACTGCACATAAAATATCTAGTATAACAGATCTACGGGTAGACCGCCAGTCTATAGATTGGATTAAACTGCTCCTCAGCTAGGATTTATTCGTGAACAACTACAAGTGATACCCGAGGAAACTCAATTACCGCCGCGTGGTCTTAACTAGCACCTCTTCGTCTGTTGCACTCAAGAGAAGTCAGCATCACATTATCTCTGGTATGACCAATATTGCTATTTCTTCTGTCTACGGTAAATTGGCGAGGATCTTTATCCGACCAACAGCAACGCATTATTCAATTGCATCTCGCGAAGTGATTATTCTGTTGTTGTTTTAGTGTGATTATAAATTGGGCATCAATGTCAAATTTTCTGTTATTTTTTTTTTATCCTGTTCCTTATAACCAGAGAGTTTTTTTTTCTGATTTTATCATCGCTGACAATATCACTTATTGTAGAGTCGTTATAGTCTAAAACAACTCTTTGAAGTTGATTTATTCTTCGTACTCTGGACACCGCAAGATAAACTAAAGTCGACCACTCGATGTGATTATCTATGATCCAAATAATTGTATCGGATATAGTCAACCCCTGCGAAGAATGTGTCTTCGCTGCGTATCCTAGCTTCCATGGGGATTTATCAGCACGCAACGCATCTTCGACAACACTGATAACAACCAACACAATATCATTTAACACGAAAATCTGTTTTTCACTTTGCCCAGGAATATTAACTTCGATATTTTGTCTTCGTGTATCCTTGGGTCTATAACACAGCGGCACTGGAAGTTTTGCAAACATTTCTTTATGCATGTTAAATAACTTCATCTGAAGTGTGTCTCTGACTATCTTTCTACTTGCTACTATCAAATCCTTTGGTCTCCACGCTTCCCTTAAATCATTTAATGGGGTTTCCGAAATTATTTCACGCGCTATTTTACATTGGATTCAATCCGGATGTAATCTGATTAGTTTCTTGAACTCGCGTAATTGTTCATCAAGTGATATATGATCAGTACTAATTTCTTTATAATAGTCTACAAAATTCTTTAGCCAATCATGTGGAGACAAACCGCCAAATGGTGATGGCTGACCATCGAAAGAAACTGTGATAAGTGCAAACATTAATTCCTCGCTGTTTCGTTTCTCTTGCAAGTCTGTGTGTTGGTGTTAGAACAATCATGTTTGATTTCTCTCAAAATAATTCAATCGTTCCAGTCGTCTTCCCTGACCCACCACAGCCGTTTAAATAAGTGGTTTAATATCTACATATTGGATCGAAACACGACGGTGCATTAGATAGTTCTGATATCTGATTACTGTTCAAGTAATTGTTTTCAATTGTAACATCTGCTGATTTAGAATAATCACGCAGTATTTACTTTTTAATTCTCCATGATCCCCAACTCTCGTCTGAATTAGTGAATTCAGCCACTGCTTCGCTCGCTATATTTTACGTCTATATAAAATGATTTAGTGGCGACTCTAACTGCGGATTCAGGAAATCTATTTATCATCGAAAGTAAATTAATAGAAGCATAAGCCAACATAGACGACCTTAAGTACGTATATTGAAGATTTTCTCCGTCGTTATAAGTAACAATTGTACCTAATTTGGTTCCATCGGATAAGAAAGCGTCTTTACTACTTACATATATACTCCTAGATATTACATCTGCGATTATAAAATCGTAATCAGCATCATCTATAATCAACCGCGAAGAATGTCGTTTATGGTCGTATTTTCCACCTTGTGTGAACTTACCACTTATTCTTCTACCGAGATTTTTGCGTGTTTATTTCTAACTTCAAAGATTTCCTTGGACCATTTCACGATATATTCTTCGTCGAGATCAGGGAATTTTTTTTTTGTTTTTGCTGACTATATTATGTAGACTATCGGGTTGTGGTAACCAGACTTCAGTCTGCGTTTGATATGATATAATTGCGTCACTGACAATCGGCGATATCAGCAGTTTAGAATCAATCATATATACCTTAATATCACTATTGGCATCCAGTATTTTTCAGACATGTGTCTACCAAACCAAACCACAACACGGATTAAGTTCTTTAGCCAATTCAAATGATATCACACGAGCGAATCCGGTGAGATCAAAATCACGCAGTGGTCCATTAATCGCAACACGGGTCATCTCATGTGTGGGATATCCAAATCTTTTGAAGTACTCAGAGCACTCTCCATACCAAAGAAAACTTCCTGGATAGCACGCAATCATATCAACCGAAATAATACTTTCAGGGTCGTATTTTGTATTCCATATTCCACCATGGCCATAATCAACACAACTATCTTGGAGAAGAAATTATGTTCTTGTTGGTTTCCATAGATTTATCTTTCCCGTGAAATGAGCTGCAACTGATCGAATTGTAAAACAGTTTGTCAGTAATTGTTCGCCGTATTCCGTTGAAGAAACACTAGCTAGTTTTTTCATCTCATGTGTCCAAGCGTGTGTATTATGGTCAATAATTTTGATTGCAGATCCTCTTGATTTATATGTCGGTTCATATAATATATCGCCTGCTAACGTCTCTACGGATATTGGGAATTTTAGTATTCGTTCTAACGCGGCCACATTTTGAATTATTGCTCCGCTCTCTTTTACTGTTAGTCCCCATTCATTTATTTTTTTACGTCTTAGATCCGTCAATTTGTTTCCACGCAACGCATTTGTGAAGTGTTCTATTATTCGTTCTGCTACAAAATTCAACGACGAATATTTCATTGGTTTTAGTTTTTCTATACTCGGTTTATCATTTATCGGAGATTCTATAAACATCCGCGGTTACAGGATAGGATCTCTTGTAATAAGGTTTGTCAATCCCAGTCAGAATTCCTGGTTTAGAATTATGACTCACAATGACAGTTCTTAAATTTTGCACTCTAAAAACATACTTTTTCTGGTCAAGATGTGAGATTATCACTGCTGCTCTTTCGTCGTTCATGGTAGCATCAACACTTCCATCAATTCGAAATGTTGACTAACAGTGAGATGCTTGATCATGCTTGCATTCATTTAAACCATCCCGGAGTTTACCCAACATGCTTCTATCACTTACTAGAATATTTGGTACATCAGTGGAGACTCTATTGAGATTGAATTAAACAATTTTCCAAGGCGTTATTTTCGATAATCTCTCGAAGTCCTCCATGCTATAATTAAAACAAGTATTTAAAAAAAGAATTTAAAATATAATGAATCATTGCGAATGGCATATGATAGGATCAGTAACCGTTTGTAACAAATCGTTCAGAAATGAATTATGTGGATATCATTTACAAAGTGTACGTCGTGGAAGCTTAGGTCCTTGTATCCGATGTGGAGTAGGTGTCAGAGGAAAATCGCAATTGTGTCTCAATTGTGATGCTAAACGATACAGAGAGTTGAAGCTCTATTATGATAATAGAGTTAAAAACTCAATCAAGGATTCCAATACAAACTCCATCAAAGATTCCATCAATGACTCTAACTCTGTCCTTGACTTTGTCAAGGATAAAATCATAAGAACACCTCAAGACTATATTGATAGATTCCCAAGTATATAATTAAACCAATTAATTAATTAGATAAATATTATTTAGTACCTAAATGGACCAAGAATTTCAACAACATCCCGTGATTACCAATTATGAAGCATCTCGTGACGGTATTGTCGGAAACCGCAGACTGAAGAACCCAGTTGGTGTTGTGAATAATCATGGATATTTGAAGTTTGGCGCTGGAGGTAAAAAATATTGTTGTCATCGATTCGTCTTAGAGATATTTAATGGATTGATCAAGGATGGTTTTGTTAATGATCACATACATATTATAAAAACCGATTCTTTAGATAATTTACAAGCTATCACACAAAGTAAGAATACCTAATGGTAAGGGAGTGGGAAACACTCGAAAAATGCGAAACTAATACAATCATTTAAAATAACGAGGAAAGAGTATTTCAATAAATGACTGAAGCTGGAAAATATTGGGTATATCGATCGGCTTTTTCTAAAACAAATTAAAAAAAGAATTCAATTTACTTACGTCTGACGCGGAAAAACTCGTGTGGGCTTGTGTGTGTGGTTCATCGGGTAAAAAAAGTTCCGCATCAGGCAATCTCTCTTTTTGTCATCATTATATCAATTTGACCGCAACCAGATGGCATCTTTGACCCCACCAAACTGATAAGATGTAACAAAACGGCACTCTGAAACTAAGAAACTGATACAATTCCCCACACACACGACGAGAGTGAAACAACACAGCCTTGATGGCCTACATGTACCCAAATTCCTACCCTAGCATTGAAAGAAAAAACCACAACAACAACAACAATAACGGATTTGTCGAAAATAACAAAGTGGATACAAAAATTGGAAATATATGCCACGGCATACAGATTAACTGTGACTGATACACATATATCGTATTCAAAAGCACATACCTGTAGATACGGAGACTTGTGTATTGTATACACAGATGGAATCTCGTCCTGGAGCCCATCGTTCGAATCTCGTGGCAGGCATTATTGTCGACGGTACCGATTTCGAGGTTTGTCTATATAATTGAGGGCGTCAGCCCAAAGGTACTTCGTGTACACTTCCAGTCACGTCAAATACGTGACGGTGTGATTTTGCACCCCGGGAAACTAATTAATGGGGGAAAGTTACAACAACAATGGCGCCCCAAAATAACCAATAGCATGGATGCAAAAGCACTATGTCACACTAGGGTAATCCCAAAGGATAGTTCAGAATGAACTATATGATAAAAGAAACGGTCATAGGGTCAAAGAGATAGAGAAATCTCAAAAAAAAGAGAGAAAAGTCTCTCAAAGAGAAAAAATCTCAACACAAAAAGAAATCTTAAAGAGCAAAAAATCTCAAAGAAAAAGAACCCTGTCAAAGACACAAATGCCAAAAAGGGACCCAGTGAATGATAATGGCTCATCATAGCTATTGTTTATTTTTGTTTTTGAAAAATATATTAAATATTTTTTTGTAATAGAAATATAGTATATTATATATAAATGAATTCTGAATATATCAATGAGATTATAACCGAAATTTTAAATTTGAAAAATCAAGGAATTCAATTGTCCGATAAATTAAATTATGATCAATTTTTTTCTGAATTTCAAAATATTGATGATAGCGCTAGGAATAATAGGTATGTGTAATCAAAATCCTATTCTTTTATACAGAGAATTCAGTACGCTATTTATGACTCTTTTGCATTGTATAACGACATCAACAAGTTCGTCCTGTTATTCATTGTTGTCGATAAAATAAGAAAAGAATTGGGGCAGTAATATGCAATCAAACGCAGAATTAATTCGAAGATCAAAACAATAATAAAGATTATCCGCCAAAATGAAAATTCCCCCTTGATTGCCTGAACACAGTAAACACACCATACATACATGAGTAATACAAGGTACGTGGAACAAACAGGTTTGTGCGCTTAATCAACTAAAACAAAATTATATAGACAGGTGTCACTGGTGATTAATCACTACGCGGAAGTTTAACACACAGAAAGGAATTTCGGGTGAGTTTTTTTACACCTACAATATATATATATATATATATATATATATATATATATATATATATATATATATAATGGTGGCTGAAGCACTGACAACTAAATTAGCAGGACAACGATTAGCTTCGATTAAGAAGTTTATTCCAGTTCGTGATTCCGTTCGAAATATGCTCCAAACGAGACAGGATCTTCAAACCAACTTTGCGGCGGACACTCAACAGTTATTCAAACCCATTGCTACAGCAACTAAAAATACTGTACCAATACTTGAAAAAAATAGTAAATGAAACTGAAAAAAACAGCAGCGTTGTTAACAAAACCCCTCCTGATCCCAAAAATAAAAGCAATGAAGAAGCAGTAGAGAGATGACGTCCGAGATTTAATGAGGAGGGGTTAGCAACAATTGATAAGACTGATAAAGCGGAAATTCCTGCGCTTGTTGTTGCGACTTATGAAAACAGGAAAAAATCTTGAAAACAGGACAACACACGTATAATAAAAGTATAAAGCATTGGGCTGATGTGTAGTCGAATTGATCAAGGCAATACACCATTCACTGGGTATCTCAATATGATGGGTACAGTGAATGATCAATATGAAGAACTAAAAACAACAACAAAAAACACAAAGATTGCAAAGAAAATGACAAGAGCCTTCAAAAAAATATCTACCTCACCTCAGCGACAACTACCACCTGACGATGATGATAAGCAGTCATTATATATGCCGTCTGATCAAGATTAATCTAATGATGATACACAGCGTGCAACCGGTTATAGTAGTAGTGGTGGGGAGGGTTTTTCTCAGAGTGGAACTCCAAGGGTATCAGGTAGTGGTATAGTTAGTTGTCCTAGTAATATTCTTGGGGATATATCACGATTGGAAGTTCTCGTACGAGGGAAACGTCCGGAAATAACTCACCGGATGCAATTTATGAGGCAGCTGATATCTGCAGACGACTATTTGAGGGTGGTATCATGGATATTGATGTATATCGGGAGCTTATTGATGAGCTAGCCGAAAATCCTACGGATTTTTACGGTTTCCATAGTGATTAATTTGATGACTTCTTTGAAAATCGTAGGATTGAAAATCGTTTACGATGAAAATCGTTACAATTTTTCGATTAGATAAATAGCATTTAAATAAGATGATCACACACTACAACCACAGAAAACCATCTATGGTCACGATTGCACGTTTATAGAGCGTACTATGGAGATGGTCTCGGTAATACCATTGCAGGGTTATTTGCAAAATGGCTACAAAAATAGCACCAATCGCAAAACAATTATTAATGAAAGGTATTGATGTTATTCGTGATAAGGGTTTTAGCGCTGTTAGTGATGTTGCCGGGAGGGCATATTACCGCGGCTAAAGAAAAACTGGTAGCGTTAGTTCGGCGGCGAAGGAAACCAATGACGAAGTCACCGGTGATAAAATCACTAGAGCCACTACCATCTACGGAAATTATGCCTGCACGTATTAGTAAAATAATAAACAATGCGGTGGCGCAGAATATAGCATCACGGATAAATGATGGATATGACACTCAAGGAAATATTACTGCAAATAAGTGGTTTGAAATCGCGAGCGAGATCACGATTTAGATCAAGAAATATATAATAATATGTTCAAATCGGATCCTGACCCAGAGTTTGATATGGACGCCCAAATGCTCAAGAATGATTCAGTTTCTCGATTATCAGTATTTTTTCCATCATGCAGAACAACTGGATCCTCGATCAAGAATCGAACTTCAAGTCCATGATACCAGGAAATACATTATACTCGCTGAAGCGTTTATCGAAATAGAAGGAGAACGTGTCACAAATGTTGCAGCTAATACACCATATCCAAATGATGAAAATATCCGAGTTGGTTTTGTGAATAATGGTATCATGGCGCTATTTGAGTGTGCTGGATACATGATTGATGGAAGAGAAATCGAGTCTATATAGCGTGAGGTTGATATTGCCACAGCAATAGTGGGGTTAGCAAGATACTCTGATGATTATACAAGATCGGCAGGTCAGTCTATAATGTTCTCCAAAGATATTACTGATCACCCTGAACATATTCAGTATTCTAGGGTAAAGGCAGCAGCAGCTACCGCAGTTAATCCAGCACCAGCCGGATATGTGAGACCAGGTGGTGATTTTGATGTCATAAATATTATTCCCGATTACAACTTGGAGTTTGTAACACGCGTATCAATGTTGCAAGGACAGCGTAGACAATTTTCATGCGCGATTCCACTACATCATATTTTCGGAATTTGCACAAATGTTATAAAAGTTATCTATGGGCGAAGCATACAGTAGCTCTCGTGAGAAAGGGTAGTGATAATGATGCAATCTGGCATGGTGCTGGTGTTGCTGATGGTAAAGTTATTATATCAAAACTATAATTGTGGATGCCAGTAATGGCTCCATCAATCACCGAGGAAGAAAATTTACTATCGTGTATGAGTACACGCGGGAAATCATTGCTAAGTTGGCTAACAGTGACCACAGATTAAATGGATTCTAATATTGATGGTACACTTACATGGCACCTGACATCAAAGTGTTTCAGCTCCGCTTCATATATTTATTGCGTTACAGGATAGGACGCGATTGGGTTCACAAACACGCAGCCATATGATATTTGATCAAATTGTGTGTAATGAAGTTTCGTTGAAGATAAACGGTCAACAAGAACCAAGTTTACATATACTTCAGAGCTCGTGTAACTCGTCCGGTTGTAGGTGGTGTTGTCACTATCCCCGAATACAGAGTAGTTGCTGTAATTCTCAGCGATAAATAAATGCTACTCGAAGGTGCTGGTGGACGAATGAAAGTAGTTGATGCACCAGTGGAAAATATGTAATATTTTCAAAAAACATGTAATGTAGCAATTAGATCAATCTGTTATTAAATAAAATGTCGTACAGTGTTGTTACTGTTGAGTTAACTTCTGGTCAAATTAAAAACTTGCAATCGGAATCTGCTAAAACATGTGAACCACAATATCGCTGAAGAACAGTCATATGTCGTCAGATTAAACACTTCATTGATGCCATCAAAGATGAAAAAGGTGTTCAGATCACTCTCTCTCTCTCTCTCTCTCTCTCTCTCTCTCTCTCTCTCTGCAGCTGCGATTAAAAAATTGATACAATCAGGTGGTATATTATCACTCTTCGTTGCGTTAACAGCGTTGATTGCAGTAGCGACCCAGCGTTAGCAAAAGGCGCCGCTCTAGGAGCCGTTGGTACAGCGATGGGGATGGCACTAAATAAAGCTACCGGACAGGGATACAAAAAAAGAAACTATCAGAAAAGGGTTTAAGACTACCAGGAACTTAATATTCATGGTACAGCGGAAACGGCCTGAGACTAGGAACAGTTTACAAACAACAATAGTTCCCATGTCAAATTTTGATTTGCTTGATGCTGCTGAAAAACTAGCGATAAAAAAACTTTAGAGGAGTTTGTATACGAGATCAATTACCACAACAACCAAATAGCGTTGAAACCGGTATCATTAATCTCGATAATAGCACCGGACCTGGAACTCACTGGGTTGCATACCTGATTGATCATCGTGCAATTGTTTATTTCGATTCATATGGGTTAGCGCTGCCTAAAGAATTTACGCGTTATATAAACCACTTAAAAACTCCTATCTGGTATTCTACGCTACCAACACAGAAAATGAATCACCCATTAATATGCGGCATATAAGTATTGAATGTCCTCAAAGCTTTTTCGTCATCGGGAAAACCACCAGATAAAACCGTACACGAATATACAAGTAATCGCGTTTTAGAGAGATCTTAGACTATAATGATTGATATTTGGGGGAGATCTTTATCAAGCCTGAAAAAACCCACCACGGAAATATCTGCAACCGGTGATGTAAAAAAAAATACTCCAAGATGAAATAGCTGAGATGTTGAACTTAACAAGTGTTGATCCCAATAAAATAGTTGTATTTCAAGATCGTCAGGGTAAATTGAAAGCTAGTAATACTTCCCTTGATGATATTTTAGTTAAATGACACGACGCAGTAGGAGATCTTATCGCGTTGTCTT
Organism: Unio delphinus; assembly: GCA_029339505.1. Lineage (NCBI taxonomy): Eukaryota > Metazoa > Mollusca > Bivalvia > Unionida > Unionidae > Unio > Unio delphinus. Next base: position 10,174,688 of record JAQISU010000122.1, on the reverse strand, counting down.
CTGATTAGGGTAAACTCAAACCGGGTGTACTTGTTTCGACACTCACATATAAATTACAGCGCTATGTGATAAGTATTCATCAACGATATAATTGTTAAAAAACTACGCGATGAATATGACGACCATATAACTAAATTTAATCAGATTTCTGAATTACAAAAAATTATAATTGACAATATTGACAAACCCATGTTAAATATTTTTGGAAATCCACCGGTGACCACACCGAAGCTAACAGAGATAAAAACAGCTATGTTAGAATTAACAACACTACAATCTAGGTATGTAGATCATGTCGAGAAATTTTCATCTTTTCTTAAAAATGTTATTGAGAAATTCTTAGTCACGACATTGGATGAACTCGATATAAAACTACCAGAACTTAAAAATTCCAGCGATGATCTTAAAGCAACCGACAATGAAATACCCGCGATTAATCAACGAATAGAAGCTATCAACGCTGATGTTAAAACAACCAGCGATGTCATCAGAGATGATCTGCCGAGGATGATACAAGTACTTGAAAAAGTAAAAATTCCTCATGACAAAAATATAAACTCTGTATATACAATCCAACACTGATCATTTGCGTGGACACCTACAAACAACAAATTAGATATCACCGCGACCGTCAAGGGTATTTATCGATTAACACTATTATCAACGACGCAATTTAATATTTCATCAACGAGTTCATCTGAGGTCAACAATATGATATCAACGATCATCGACAAGGGAACAATTGAACAATTCACAATAGCATCCACTGATAATAATTTGGCTAGGGTTTCAGTAACATGGTATGTTGAATTCGTAGCGGATTTAAGTAAACAACTAAACTGAAATATTTTGTAATTAATAAAATGTCATCATTGGCAACTTCACAGCAGTATCTCTACGATCAGGTCAGAGAATTTCAAACTAAACTCAAAACACTCACTGAGGAGTATCAAGTATAAATAAAAAGAATACCGACGAAAAATCACCGCAGTTGATGTTACCATGTACTCGGTATCAGGTGTCATCACCGGAGCTGGTATAATACTATCCTCGGTGACAATGGTTGCCCCGATAGCTGTTCCAATTTTTATATCAGCGGCGACAACAATCGCGGGAATTATTTCGATTATAACACAAAAATATCATCATGCAGCCAGCGTAAACTACAAGATTATGTAGTTAAATTCCATCTTGTGTCAACCGCATACTCCCAATTATCCTCGATGATTTCGCCGTGACTTGATGACACATTAATATCCGATGGTGAGTTCTCAGCGATGGTACGTGTTTATGATTCCGCGATGTCAAAATTAGAAAACAACACAAATATAATAACACTGGCGACATCGCAAGAACTACTTCAACGAATAGCAGAAAATACCACACCGGCGAAAACAAACATGATCTCAATAACATCAACGAATCCTGAATTCATTGTGAATTTCCCCTCTGCAATTCCGGTGAAAGAGATAGCACTAGCAAAATTACGAGTATACCATAGTTGGCCTAACATTAGATCAAAATCATTCGGTGGTCAGCAACCGTATAATTTTCTGGTGTTTGCGAGTAAGAATAAACCCGATGATACTCCAGACTGGAACGTTGTTTCCATAACATTTGGGTCATACCAAATCGAACAAATCGAATAATTAATTACAACACAGAATAAAATCCATTACTGGAAAAGAATTGAAAATCGCTATAATAGTTCATGAACCAACACTATCGTCCGCGATTGAGATAAACTCACCCAGGTATGTCGTAGATATCTATCAGACTTCGATAAGGACAATACTGGTTTGGCCCGAAAATCTACCTCGACAAGAAACCGTTAATAGAAGATTATCATAGTTATCGTGGTTGGGATGATGGCGGTGGATACAAAAACAGTTTAGGTTATTGTGTTAAACCACTAGATCATTCTGGTTTTGCTCACGGTCTTTTTGAGTTAGAAGGGTCCAGGGACGATAAATATTATGTAATAAAGGAATTCAACATGAACAAACAATTCACGGATATGAATTCCAGTTTTGAAGAATTAAAAAGTAACTTCATAGAAGAAATTAGTAAACCCCACCAAACCGAGATGAAGCCATCAAATACATGGAGGTGTGTAACAAAATTATCGCAGACATGGAATTTTTCAATTCGCGATTTGTTCGATTTATATTAGATCATAATAACCCTAAAACAATAACAGAATTTGCAGCAAGGTATAATATACACGTAGAAGATATCCTCGATTTTACGTTGCCAGGATATAATGCACCAGAACTAAAAAAATATCTTAATGATGCCATCGATGATGGTTTCAAAAGGATTCACGACGCATGGAAAAAATAACAAAAGTACAGGAAACCATCCTCAAATATAATAATGACCCAGATGGTTATGCGCGACATATCGCTCCTCAAAACGTCAATATATCCTCGGTGATTGCATTGAATTAAGTATATGATGTCATCGAAGGAAGTTATCAAATATATATTGAAAGATCGAATCCAGCCCAGCAGGGATATATTTTATATTCAATTGCACCAACAGCTCATCCAGGGTTTCTAATCAATGAGGATCCAACTAATCCAGTATATATGCGATGTCATAATGATTCGTTAACGAGAATTAATTTCAAACTCACTGACCAGTCCAATAATCTAATTGATCTACGAGGTGAGGTCCTACAAATTAGTCTGTTTGTGAAATTGTAAAGAGTTTTACCATAACAATTCGTCTCCGGAGCGACATCGGTGCCGGGTCTGTAGCGTGACAAACCGAAACAATTTCTCTTTTTTTTTGTCTGCCTGAATTGGTTTCGGTTTTAAATCCTTTAGGATTTTGTTTTAAATAGTTTCGGTTTGCTTGAAATAGTTTCGCTCTGTCCACACTCTCTGCTGCTGCTTCTTCTTGAGTGAATTTACCGATTATTCTTCTACCGAGATTTTATTATTGATTTCAAAGATCTCCTTGAATCGTTTAACAATATAGCCCTCGGTAAGATCAGGACAAGTGTTCTTCTAACCATTAATAATCTTATTAAGACTATCATGTTGTGGTAACCAAACCCCAGTCTGCGCTCCATATGATATAATTGCCTCATCCACAATCAGCGGTATCACTATTTTACAATCAATCATCTATCGTAATAACTCTATTGATGCCCATTATGTTTCAGAGAAATGTCTACCTACCAAACATAACAAATCGAATGAAGTCCTTTAGCGATTTCGAATTATATTACACCAGCGATTCCGGTTAGATCAAAATCGGGTAGTGGTCCATTTAGCGTAATTCGTGCCATCTCGTAATTAGGATGTCCAAATGGTTTGAAATACCCAGCGCGCTCTCCATACTCGAGGAAACATCCTGGATAACAGGCAACCATATCAACAGAAATAACATTTTTAGAATTATATTTGGTATTGCATGATCAACTCTGTCCTTATTCTACCCAACTATCTTGAACATCTAAGAGAAATTTTAAATCGTGTGGTTTCCACAGATTTCTCTGTCTGTCTGTCTGTCTGTCTGTCTGTCTGTCTCTCTCTGTCTCTCTCTCTCTCTCTCTCTCTCTCTCTCTCTCTCTCTCTCTCTCTCTCTCTCTCTCTCTCTCTCAAAATAAGTTGCAACTGACAGGACTGTAAAACAGCTTGTTATACCTGCTCGGTATTATCCTTTGAAAATTTCTTAGCGAGTTTTCTCATCGTGTCGTGAAGAGATTGCGGTCGGTATATTTCACTGTTAGGTCTCACAAATTGATCAAATTCACCCTCCTCATCTTCAAAACTCGAAATAACCACACTAAAACAGGATCGTCTTTACTTAACTCGTAAATAAAATCAAACAAATTCTCCGTGTAGTGTCTTACAATTCTATCTCGTGGAAATATTGTTACTGCGTTAGTCCACCCGTGCGCATTATGTTCAATGCCATTAATTTGAGCTCCTGTTGATTTATATTTTGATTCGTATAATATATCTCCTGTTATAGATACTACGGTTATTGGGAATTTTAATGTTGTTTTCTGGCTTATCCATATCTTTTATTGTAGCACCAATATCTTCGACTGATGAAACCCATTTTTGTATCTTGCTACGTCTTAGGTCTGTTGGACCATTTCCACTCATCGCATTTGTAAAATACAATGTTAATCGTTCAGTAAAATATTTATCTTTGACAGTTCATAGGATTTAGATTCTCAAAACTTGGCTTTTCTTTTATCGGATAAATTCCATAAATAACCGCAGCCACAGGATAAGTTTGCTCGTAATACACAGCTTGTCAATTCCGGTCAAAAATCATGGTTTATAACTTGGATACACAATTGGATTGTAATGCTGGTTGCTGCAATATTATTTATCTAATTTAGTCAGATGTGCAGAGCAGGCTTTGAGAGTTGTGATTTTATTGTTTATTATTTGGCCTGGTGGTGACTTTAGTCAGAGACAGCTGAGCGTAGTTGAATAGGAAGGAAATACAGTTTTATTAACATTTGTGATAGGCTCATTTAAGTATTATATCAAGTCAATTAATCTTAACTAAACTAAAGAAAGCATCTTTATTATGTTATTCACACCCTTGGTCAATCGGTGTATGGTGTTTTACATCCTTTACATATTAACATATGGCTCTGTCATGTTGATCACCTGTCACACTATCTGATAAATAGTCTGCATCATTGTAGATGTTTTATTATGTGGTTAGCCGGGGCAAAGGAAATTAAATGCAACAAGTGTACGGTAGTAATTTTTTATCAGCTGATAGAAGGTGCAAATAACTTTCGAGAAATACTAACACAAAACATAATCAAAATACAATCTATTTCAATAGTTTGTAATTTATCTCATTTGGTTCGAAACTGTTTAATTTCATGGCGATAGTGTACGATACAGAGCTGTCGATGTATCGTAAAAAAGACACCTTTTCCAGATCTGTATATAATACGTACACAATAATCAAAGAGTTGAATGAAAAGGATGCGGTTATTCTTTGATAGTCATGGCTAGGAAGACACGCTCCTCATAAAACAAGAGAAAAAAGCAAGTTGCTTACCTTATAGCTGAGAAAATCATACTATAACAAACTAAAGTCCATCTCAATGCATACCACATTTTATGACAATTTCTACGATGAAATAATTAGGTTGAGACAATATGCATATACTATTTATTGGCATAGACAACATCAAACATGAAATATAGATCTACATATGAATTACACGTACGCAAACGGACAATATACGATAACAAAAAAGAAAAACCTATTCTATAACTTTTTCAAACACGGGAGAATAATTATTGCTCCCACAATGTGTTCGAAGGAATACAAGAATTTGACATTTAATTATATACAAGTATTTTTCATATCAGTTAAACTACAAATTAAGTAAATATTAAGCAAGATCATATTATCATGATATATACAACATCGTAATTATTTCAACTATATTTTATATCAAACGTATGTATTTGACCCAAGAAACACATCGACCTATTTTCAAGAGTGTATTCAATTCTAGGAAAATCGTAATTTATCTCCGGAATGGAAAACAATATTGTACCATATATTGTAATTTAAATATTATACTATTATACTATAACAGATCTGCACGATTAACCCTACAAATATCACACTAAGATCAGTTAAATTAACGCTAGCATAACTGACTAACAGAAGCAAGGTCGTTGTATCCTTGGTAAACATTAATATTCAATTGTAACCATTACTTTACTGTATCGCCACGATGTATCAACATCGCAAATATACGAAAATGCATCAAATACACAAACTATGTTTACGATATATATGAACGGATCAATTATTCTGTATTGACGCCGTACATATTCGGTTTACGTGCAATTAACACTTCGTCACGAATTATAATGAGTTGTCCTTTGCAAAGTAAAGCAAAGTGGTCAAATGGGTCAAGAGTTACCTTTGAGATAGTTGGACTATAACAGTTAGACTGGTGTATTAGAAAATTATAAGAGCGTCCTAGACAACCATGTTCACTTTGAACGAACGGATGCACCTTGGTATTTTAGTTGATGCAATTCAAGGAACAGGTAGTCCTATAATAAATTTATATCCCGGATGCTTGATGTATGTGATTGAATATTATGCTTAATTTGGCTATATAATTCTCACGACATACTGTAAAGAGATATAATGAAATTTTACAATTCGTGGAGTTCACAGTACAAAAGCCAATTACTAAAGAACATTAGAGACAACTGAGTGGCCCTAAAGAAGACAACTTAACAAAAACAAAAAAGAAGAACTTAGCTAATATATGGATTATGTAGTTCTCTTGTGTAAATTTGAAATTTGTATAAAACAGAATTATATATATATATATATATATATATATATATATATATATATATATATATATATATATATATATATAGTACATCCGTTATCACAATGTATCTGTCTCTAGTTGTCTTTTCAGATATATTGTACACGACGTAGAATCAAATATACAACTTTAATTATCGATTGAGTTATATAAACTATGTATTGCATTAAAATTAAATTAAATACATGAGCAAGACATAAACATTATACTGTATTAGCTTTATCACAACATAATATGAAGTCAACGTAACGAAATCACATGCACAATTAATCAAAAAGCAATAATTTAGTTTTGCAATATACATACAATAAAAATCGTTTTCAATGAATATTTCATTCACATATGAAGAAACGACTGCCTAAAACTACTATCACTGAATCTGATTTTTCAGATTATCAAATAAGTTCTCAAAACCAAAATTTATATCGAAAATATTTTAAATGATATCATTAGTATTAAGTTAGTCTTAGCATTACCTAATATATACAAATCAATGAAGAAAGGAGAGTTATACCGATGCACGACAAACAAAATTTTTGAAATATTGTTAGCCTGTGAACGTTTATATAATATCGCAACATTTCTGCTTGTAAACAACGAATTTAGAAGCATGGAGTGCCGTATATACATTACCACATGACTATAACTACAAACTGTTATTTTAAATGTTTATACAGTAAAAATGTGACACAGGTCATATCATGAAGACATTCAAAACCTACTATTTCAATGTCCGAAATGGTCCAGACATAAACAAGATTTAGAATGACATTTCACCAGTGAAAAACCAAATATCCCCGAACATAACATTAAAATGTTAATAAATATATGGAATATTACGAATTGCTTACCTGAAAAGATACATACAAAATTAGAATGACATTACTGCACTTCAGAGACCAAGCATACTCTATAGTGCTTATTTCAACCCGCTCCCGATATATTGCAGTTATTATCTGTTTTGTACTCCACAGCATGATTGCTTACAAACCTAGACAAAAGTCTTCATTTGTTTCTAAATTGTTTCGTTACAAGAATAAAACGTTGATCCGCAAATCTCATGATAATAATTATTTTAATATTAGTATGTCAAAGTGTTCCATATGAATTTAAGAAATTAGTGCTCTTCCGTTTTATACATAAGAACAGTTGGGACAAAATTAGAATGCTCGCTGATACACATCGAATGAAAGAGCTAACGGAATTTGACTTAGCGCCTGCATGAGGTCACGTAAACGAATCAGAAGGCTACTATGATAAATATAATTTATTAATTAAAGTATTTAATATTTTAACAATATGTAGTTATATACAGATAATGAATCAATACAACTAAGTATCTAATCGTATATAATTTTGTTCAATATATCAACCACGACTGGATCATTGAAATCAAATTATGGTTGTAGAAATATGTCAATCATACTTTTCAGAACACAACATATGCTCAAAGCAGTTTTATAAACATTATGTTCTCAGGGTTACACGATTGGTTTCTTTTCTTAATGTATATCTTCACACTTATTGATTCTGATACAATTTGAAGGGCAAATAATCTAGAAGAGAATATTGCACTTGCAAAAAAGACATGATCCTGTATGTACTACTGTCATAACATTGAGCATTTACTCATGTAGTTTTGATTGGCTGATACAATCCATAGGGTGTAGACATGTATACATCCCATGCAGTCCTAATTAGTATCGTTTGTACTAATTTGAATAAATATTCCCAATTAAAGTCATATATTAGCAAGAACGTCAAGTACAGTGTGATAAAAATTAAGACATTTTTCACAGCTCCTTCCTGAAAGTATATGCACTTACTTGGAATGACAAGGAGAGTTTATGTATGTAAAATATAAAATATGGCGTATATAGAGACCATACGGTTAGGTATCTAGTTACAAAATTATCACAGTAACGATGAGCTTGCTCATAAACGTGCCCAAGATCATGATTTGAAGCCTCAAATCTCATGATATATCTCAATCTGATCCACAATCAAGACTAAACCTGTAAACACAACGAAGCACTGAAGTGAAGAAAGATTGACATAAATCAGGTCTCGATATAAAATCATAACCCCACATGGAATTGGTCAGTTGAACCAAAAATGAAAGACATAATTGTTCAATTGCAAAACAAATTATCTTGTCATTTGCATAAGTACAATATGTAAAATCATCCATACATTTATACTTAGGTGTTTATCAAGAATCGGGCAAATTTAATATACTTATAACTTATTCATTCGAGTCAAAACAAATTGTGTTCCTCTCCTTAATTGTTGCTCTACAGACTGGACACTTGTCTAAAGCAATACTGCATTTGTCACAAGTAGCGACATGGTTACAAGGCATAAAAAATACACTTTTTTTGTTTGCAAAACAGATCTTGCAAAGGGCAGCGTCACGCAGCTCTTGGAGCTCTCGAATTGTTTCTGGATCAATGCCGGATTGATGATCAGTTCCTACCTCGTTCATCTCAAAATCCATGTCTATAAAGGTAGTAAAATGATATTAAAGATTTTAAAGGTAAGACAAACTACCCTTGCATCTTAATATTGTTAGTCATGCTTATACAGTGCAAGCAATACATGAGCACCATTTGTGTCCTCACAACACGTTTTAATATGACTAACAGCTTATTGAACATGCATGAAATATGGAATGTATACCATTGACTTAGTAACGAAGTTAAGTGTTACTCTATGTACCATAATGAAAACCATTTTTCATGTAATATGAATGAGAACCAAGTTTTATCCAGTTACACTACACACAGCAAACGAAATATAATACATGCATAATATGAATGTTATGCTGTTATTGTGGACAACGAATACATGAAATTAAGGATACCCGGATATCCACTAATTCCGAAGCATCCTGTTTACTTGACGAGGCTCCGTCAGATAGTTTAACTGAATTTACTGAATCTTCCTGTAGAATTAATAGATTTTAAATTTCTTTAATGCCATTCCACCACTGTCAGATGATGTCATATATTATAGCATGACATGACGGAACTTTATGGTACTATACACATTACCTGTGTTTAGATTTTCTGAAGGAAGAAACCTTTATTTTAAACAATAACTTGTGTGCCATCAGCTAGAGAATTTTTATCTAATGTAAAAAACACACCTTATTTTTAACCTTATTTTGATCTGTTTTCATTAACCTACACCATTTACATCTTCCATCTTACTTGTTTACTTTGAACTATTTGGTTTTTGATATCGCTGGTCGATATTCGACCTTTTACAATTTTTAAACGTGTATACATATAACATATTGAGTGGCGCTAAATAGCCTAAATTTGCTGGTGCGCTGTTAGAAAACAAACAATCAATCAATAAATCCTACCTTGGGTGATACTTTCAGTTTTCTATCTCAATAGATTATATTATAATCAAATATTCTACTTATTCTAATTATCCGATTTAGGTCAATATTCACAATAGTTTCGACGATTAATTTTTACCAAATATTGGTAAGCAATACAACTTAATACACTCATCTGATCACAAAAATGCCGAGATGCTTAAACTGTATAAATAGTATTTGATAAGCAATTTAATCAAATAAACAATTGATTGAACTAATTTATGAAACTGAATAATTGGCCAAACCATAAAACTCATTATTTCCTATCCAACATTGAATTTCTAGAAAAGAAAAGTAATGGTACAATACTGTTTTAAATTTGTTGCAAGTTATAAACAAAAATATCATATTAAACCAATTAAGGCATTACAAACGGTTCAAAATCAACTTTATTTCATTTCGACTATTATTATTATTATTATTATTATTATTATTATTATTATTATTATTATTATTATTCACTGTCGCACTAATAATAACTTAGAATAATAATATAGGTTAAGGCTTAGAATTTTTACTAAAAAAGATCACACAGGAGTCCTTTAGTATAGACAACACTCATATTAGATATAGTACATGGAACATGTATACATATAAATATGTATGTCATTATTGTTTCGTAAGCTGAATAACAATAGCATGGTGTACTATATAAAATTATAAAACAGTCACAGTTATGCTTGGAATTTAATATCTGTATTATACACTTACAAATAGAAAATTATATTGATTATTACGAAGCATGAGAATTTCAAAGTGTGATTTCTTTCTGATTTGTGAACGTCAACTGCTCACATTATTTATAAATCATTATTTTTATATTTCTTCTTTCCGAATAAAAACTCACATACAAAACAATTCGTTGCATTGCAATTTAATTGTTCTACATGCTATTTAAAATAAACGATATGGTCCATTTTATCCTGTGGAAGTGGAATTGCCGTCATCGCAAATAATACAATATTTCACCGTCCTATCTTTTCTACGACAATCTACATCAAACACATATCCATTGTATTGGGAAGAGCTGGCCTCCAATTGCAACATAAGTGAGTCACTTTCGTCTTTCCTACCACCCTTCTTTTTGAGAAAAGGAAATCGACTGAAGTGCTGGTCTTAGAGCAGTTTAATAAGCTGGTATATGAAAATTCCATCAATCGCACCCTGATTGTTAGTGGAGATTTAAACGTGCATATTGACTGTCAAGGATACGTTCATTCCATTGTGAGCACGAATTTCATTCAAGAAATAAATCTTCATTCTGTACACAAACACTTTACAATTGTCACAAATTGTCTTTAGATGACTGGGCTCGCGCATGCTTATGACGCTCAAAGGTACAAATATGGTGACCCAACTGATATTTGTTGCCATACGATGCATATGTAAGTGTTTTGCTGATGTGACCGTATGGACGATATGTATCAATAAATCGGAAGCAAGTGTTATCTGAAACGTTCTAAATCACTGGCTAGCCGCAAAAGATAAGTCACATTAGATTTACAATTTTAGTTACCCTGTTGTTACAGATCCACAGTATACGGGAGAGGCTGCAGAATAATTGCCTTTTTCAGAAATTGTCGTTCTACTGGTTAAGTAATTGTTGCTTGTTCATAATTTCTTAGTTACTGTCCGTTATTATTTCATTTTTACAATTTTTATCGTTACATCACATGTTCATACTTGTACAATTGGGCCTATATTTCACGTTACATGGGGGTATCCTTAACAATATAAATCCATTCTCACAGATGTGGCGTTTTGTTGACAGTACCGCGGTGATGTTGAAGATGTGATTTCGTTAATATCATTAGTCCAAATAATAAATAACATGTTGCTCGCCAAAAAACGGAAATACCATGAATTCAATCGATGCGTTTAAACGTTGTTGTTCCTGTTTTATTCTGACGGATTAGTCTGATGTCAAAATTCACGTAATATAATTAGTTTTGCAGCTTATATTGGTGATTGTTGAGATGCATTTTGCACTAAAGCACAACAGTAATAGAGGGTAGCCACCGTTGTACTCATAGCTGGTCATGTTTTAGGCATCAATACAATATGTACTAATGTGTTTCTACTTGTGTCGCCTGCATGGAGATCATTTACGAAATATGCTGGGAGTCATCTCCCGATGTCATTGTTTATAACATTTAGGAGACACATCAGTTTCTTCGAATCAGAGACGTGACACGAAACATTGATTCAAAGGAAGCACATAGTACCACCTTCATTTTGATAAGATTAATTAAACCGAGTTAGCATGTCTTATTTCAATACAATAAGTGTGTTCTCGACGAGGCCATTGAATATAATACAACGTTAAATTTAAACGCTTAATATTAATTGAGTAACAATATTATAAGATTATTTCGATTCCCGCAATGACAAATGACTTGAGAGCAGAGTGTTTTGTGCTTGTTACACAATACAATTTACTCGTACTTTCAGTATTCTTCGTTCGAAGTAATTGAGTTGTCTACCTTTGATATTGTTACTTCGCCAGTAAATTATTTACTTGTCATGATGCTGCTACTACTTTCCCTACCTATTCTTCCAGTAAATTGTCATGAGGATGATGAATAATTATTATGATGCCATCCATACAGAACTACCTAAATTGGCTCTTGATACATTGTTACATCTTTCTAGGTTATCAATACTTGGATTCTTTGTAAGAATATTGTGACGCAGAATGCGCATGACAATCTTTGTTTATTTGATGCATATAAATGGTAGATGATCCTTCGGTGTCACGCTTCATATATATATATATGGTCGAGTGCTCTAAAGTGCTGTCTGTTACGGAAAACTGCCATCTCACCTCTGTCTGCGTGTGTTCGAGTGTAATATTCGGCTGATGTATTTTTGTGAGAAAGCTTGGCAGTAGGTTCTCGTGGGTCGGTGATTATTTGCGGGGTTTCTCCCGAGTTTGTCCTCCACCAATAATACTGGCCGTCATGTATAGCCTATCGTGTACTGAAAAATGGCATTAAATCTTACACTAACAACAACAACAATTATTAGCCTTCATTTGTCAATAGACATGTTATACTCATCTGGGTATATGCTATTCTGCAAACAAAAATATATCCATATAGTCTATTTCAATGTGATTATAGAGGGATAGGGTGAATGTGTAACCTTTGACATTACTATATGCGCGCAATGAAGTGTTTGTCTGATAATAAAATGGAGCAAAGTTTGTTTCCTCTGATGCTAGTTGTTGCTGATGTCATCATCATTGGAGTAAAATGACAATGGTAACCTTACAAATGATTATACTAAACCACCCTGCTGTGTTTTTGTATAAGCGATATGCGTATCCATAATACCCTTTTTTAAAATTTTTCTAATTCGTATGTTCGGCCTTATAAGTATACTTAAATGGGAATTAAACCATAGTTAGAGCTTTGTTTGAACATAAGAAGGAAGAAACACAGTTGTAACTATAATAATCTGCTGACAAATATATCAGCTGCAGCATTACGCATCTTTGGGTCAACACTAAATATGTCATGATAAGTTCTGCCATCAGAGGGTTTAATAAGTTTTAAGTTCTGCTATCAAAGGGGTAACTATGTTCAAACTGACTTTACTGTAAATCTAGACACTTTACTAATATAGCACTTGGAGTTTCATGTTAGCACACTTTGCTATATTAGAAATAAAAGGGGCAATATCTTTTAAAATGTTGATGGGCGTCATAAAAGCGTCTTTGTTCATTTCAATCTTGAAGCACGAATCGATTGCATGAAAAACATTTGAACCAACACAGATGACAAGTAGCAAATTGCTTGGTCACCAAAAGACTAATGCAAATGCTGGAAAATGAAAATAAGTTTTATAGAAAAGCAAGTGATACGTACCACTACGTGTTTCCAATCTCTGTTGTTGCTCATTACTAGGTGATCTCAGATTGTCTGTGCAACAAAACAAACTACTTGTAATTACTATTTAAAATGCAAAAACTACGTTTAGAAACCCTGGTGTTGATCATCTCTAGCCGATTTCAAATAGACTGTATTTCAAGAGAACATTACTTGAAATGCCTGTATAATGCAAAAGACTGCTTTTATTGAATATAAAAAATCAGGCAAATTATTAATGAACGCTTAAAGTATCTAAAGTGACATTGAAAAAAAATACCATAATCAAAGCTTGTCTTGAGCAGACAAGAAATGTAGAAAATTGTATAATGATTTTGGTGGGGATTTAATTTTGCAACCTGTAGTAGAAAATATATTCAATTGCATTATTTCAGGGGGTTCATTTCATTCTAGAAATCCCATTTGATTTTAATGTTAGCAGTCCAGGCAAACATATATGTATATGCAGCTTGCTTTTATGTGACCATAGTGTAAGTTATAATCAATTTAACATACAAGAGTTAGAAAATTATGTAATACGACCAGCTTAGCTAATATGATATGTAAATAATTAAATCATTTTAAAACAAAAATAGATCAAGAAGGCAGAGTAAAATCCAATAACAGAAGAAATTGAATCTGGATGGATGCATGAAGCATCTGGTAAGACACCAGTCACAACTAGCCACCATATCAGGTAGTGACGATAGCTGGATGATAGGTACATCTGAGTGATCAGAAAATCTTAGTTCGGTGTCCAGCTAGCCAGGTAGACAAACCGGAATGGACACAAACAAAGCATTTCCTTAGAAGCCGAATTCGACCCGGAATTTAAAAACCCATAATGACAGATAAAAGCAAATCAATAGGAATTAATTCTCGCAAAGGCATATCTAATACGGATCCCCACATACCTTTGGTGGGCGATGATATTTAAATCTTGAAAAAGATTTGGATACGGTGGAAAGACCGAATGGCACTGAGCAAAACCAAAATCCTCCCTGGCCCAGACAAAACGTGAGCTACGTTTCATGTCATGAGCATGCCAGATAAATCTGCAAGTTGAACGCTAAAGACGTAACAGTTAACACTCTCTCAATTGCACCATTCGTCAATAATCTCACCGGATTTGGCTCGCGAACAAACGACGGAGTCCATGCCAATGATGCTGGTAACAACATATTGGTATAGATAGGACTCAACCGTCATCCACCATGCACAACAAGGCAACTGAAAAAAGTATAATCGAATGCCAACAGGAATTGAAGACAGATGATTTACCCTAGGGAGTCTCATTATGGTTTGCAACACCTTATTAAGAACTGACAGGTGGCCCAATGACATTATCCATGGATCTGTCTGGAGATACAATCAGTCTCCGTTTGGGCGAGGGAATGAATATATTCTGGGTGCATCATGGACTGAGAGTGTGTCCATTAGAAGAACTTCACTGATGCCCCTGGGAGTAATTAGCGTAAATGAGCTTCCTGGCTAGTGCCGATGACACAGGAGCAGACGCGAGGTAGGGGTGTTTTTATTCATGCGGGACATATCGTCAAAACCAATTCAAGTTCAACAATATCAAGAGTGCTAATGTAACACCACCAAAAAGTCAATATTTTAATTTAGAATAATCATGAATGGAGTGATATCAACCGGTTGTGTGAGATTGGGTATTTCAACCTGTAGCTAACACAATTTAATATTATGTTTAATAATTAAATTTGGTTCCTGTGTATGGAAACACAAAACAAATTATGAAGGACTTTGCGTGACTACCTGAGCTCATGAAAATAATACAAAGGTGTGTTACCTCCTAAATCATAAGTCTACAAACAAGCATATAGCATTATTTAAGGACTTTGCATTAATCAGATTAACTCAAAACAAAATATAAACTAAACAGAGGTCACATCAAATCACAAATGAAATATGGAGATTGTACTAAATCGAGATTCCGACAACATAACTATAATTATAATATAAAGTAGGCACACTTAAATGGCACACAATCATGGGGAAAATATGAATACACCGCTGATAAACAGAACATGAATCTCGCATAATCTCAAAGAAGTGCAAAACCTATGATCATGTATGCAATAGACTGAGAGACAATGTATTACTGATTTTAAATTAAATGATTCTAAACACACATTACATGTCTTTGTAAATTATAACATGTAACTATAAACTATTTCATTTTTAAACTAATTTGTTGCATTTGTACAAAACTGGTATTCATGAAAACACCTTTATAATATAGTAAATATAGACCAATCTATATTTACATCACTCCATTCGACCCAAATTAAATAGAATGTAGAAGCAAACATTTAAGAGCAGAACGAAGCTTTAATATCTTTGTTTAAGATGTGGGACTAAATAATTTCTAAAATAAATATGATATTACCCAACATATTCTTCGACACTAATATTAATAAAACAAACAAGAAACCAACAAATTAGATTCACAAATAACAAATAGGTGGTTTAATCTTATTCAATATAATCGATTGCGCAATGAACATTATTTTGAAAGCAGAGGATAGAGAGGAATAGAGAACTGATTTTATAGAACTGTAAACGACATTATACTTACCACAATCTTCCTCACATAACTTCAGACTTTCGGAATATTCAGCATTTACATCGTCTGTAAAAAAACGAGTTCATTATTTAGAATTTCTCCAATAAAAAACGTGCTATAGAGAAAACAACTTTGTTAAAAGTACAATACTGAAGTGATAAAATCATCAAAGATTGTTATACTTCTGACTAGAAAATCACAATAATATGATATTTTATTATTTTGTATTTGAAAATATTTATTGCAAAACTATATTGAATCAAATTATAACAAAGGTATAGTGATGATAGCAAATTCGCAAATCTATTAAAAATAGGTTCTATAAGGGTAAAATGAATAGTCTCAATATGTGTATCAAGGTAATCCGATCATATTTATTGTCACACAATGCATGATAAAAATATGGAGATCCGTGTCAGAGGAGGATGTACCTGAAATTGAATCCGGTAACTAGATCATTTAGTGAGAACAATCCTAACATGCCTCTGAAAATTAACAATCCAATAGGTACCGGAATTAAATAAAGAAGAATGCCTGGCATATCTGATATGCCCAACCAGGCCTAAAGTGAACACCTGCTGCAATTAACTGATGAAGAATGCCCCAAATCAATGTTAGTTTCTCCATAGGGATGTTTGACATGATTGGGAAATATATAAGGATCTAAAACATTTATATAGATCTTTCGGTAGACTCAATTTTACTTGCGCTAGGCAATAAATACATATAATTTGAGTTTGCCTCATGAAATAATGATGTTCGTGGACAATCACGCATGATTTATAACCACGTTTCGTTTGCAGGTCAAATGTACATAGATGTTTATAAAAAGGCCAGTGAGGCAGCAATTGTGAGTGGTGTGAACGTCGGGGCGGTATGACAGTCTTGGTTTTCTCTAACCGAAACATGTCTATAAAACAACGCGCAATAAAATTGGCCAGTAAAACATGGATCTGAATGCAGCAATGTAAACAAGAAGGCATTGGAAAGTAATTTCTTTTCAAAGTCAAAATAAACACATTATTAAACATGCGACCTGTTTTGCTCGAAGACTATTCTGGTAAGTTCCTTTTTGGTGAGGTAAATTTATTGGAAGATTTAATGAATAGCAGTATTGCCTTCATAATATAAACAAGCATTAATAAAAGCCCCTAAAGTGATAACACAAGTTTAATCTCTAAAGGATAGCATCTTAGCCAATTATTTACAATACCACTTCATCGTTAATATTATAACGTGATCGTGATAAATATATGGATCTCTAATTTGTTTATGGTTTAATAACAACAACAATATGTTTTGGTATATTGACATTATGATACTGAAACATGGATGTTTTCTTTCAAATATGCTCACAATGTCCTGAGTAGTTTTTAGATGTTTGAAAAATTTTCGCTTTAACATTCAGAGCCATAATTGCTAATGGATTATCATCTCAAAAAGAAAACTGAATCGTAACAGGCCTTTATTCCAGAATGACGTTTGCATAAATTGATATAACGGAGCATCGTCGATAGCTATGTCACATTGTCATGGACTAGATACCTTGCTATACAATATAGCTGTTGAAATGACACGTTATCCTCTGACACGTAGATAGAGTAGGTCTGATATCAGTCATTTTGGAGTGGGATTTGAGCCCAGTACTCTTGCATATGATACACGATATGCCTAAGAATACATTATTGACATGAAACAACTGCACAAATACACACCATGGTTCCCAGTTATTCAGGTATGTTGTCCCAAGGTTTTATATAACTTTTGTTGGATATTGACGAAGGTACGTGTAGCAACCAAAGTCTCCTTCAACGCATCAGCTTTTATATTTTTAGTACGTAAGGTCATTGCACTCATACTTGGTCTGCTTGTAGATGTGTTGCTTTAAGACTGACTATGCGACAAAACACAGCAAATCCAACAACAAAATCGCATAGATTTTCATGCTACTAACTATTAATATGTTTGTCGTATCCTTAAAATGCGGCGCAGGAGCATCACAATGATTCACCTCTACACAAATAGACAAGTTTCTTAGTCAAATACCAGCACGTTAATTGAAAGAAACATAATATATTGTATACAATGCATCAAGTTCCTCTCTCCCATCACCCTGTAATGTCCTCTCATGGGATGGTCTCTTAACCTAACTGCTAACGTCTGTGTTAGAACTAGTGTTATGTTTCCAAGGGTTGTGATTCGTCTTATCTACCGATGATTAGAGAGTGTCCTTAAGCATTAAACATATAAGATCCGAGGGTTTCAGAAGAGGATCGAGTATGCTCTACAGAAAATGGATAAGGAATGTCACGTTTTTCGTTACTCATCGATTATGTTATTTTAGCAAGGTCCCATTCGTCTGATCAGAACAATCATACTATTCGCTCATATGTTCCTTGACAAGTATTAAATGCATGAGAGATAGGCTGTACATACAATTAGGATGTGCATGTCCTAGTATATCCATAATATTCACTGACATGGCTACAACTAGACAACCACAAATACCAAAACAAAGTACGTCATGTTTATCAATAAGACAATTTAATGGACTAATTTCATCAAACTGTATACGTGAACACTTGGTGTGCAAGCTGTTGTCAACCAAATTTATTATCAGCAATACTTAACCGTATTATTGAAAGCCATAATTGCAACCAAACATCAACATGATTGTAATTAACTAATGTGCAAATGTCCGATTATATTTAATGAATATAATTCTAGTGCAAAATTAGTTGAAAGGAGAAACAATTGTATATTTTTTAAATACTCGAACCATTGTCGGGCAACAACTCTTATCTTGTTTATAAAAGATGACAGTTAACGTAATAATGATATCAAATGGTACATGTGTTCATGTAAATTATATACCTTGTTCTATATAAGTAATACATTATATGTTGTATCATGATATTTTGTTCGATTGCGAGCAAATTCATTTACAAATATGTTTCGAACATACTATGTACTGAAAACCTCGAGTTTTACTACATATACTTGTTCAAATTTCGACAGGATTATTAAGAAACTGCTGAGTTCAGCATGAATCTTACTGATAAATTTGATGAGAATGGATAATTCAAAACGATTTATTAAATACAGAATTTGACAGAATATTCTACTGCAATGCCGCCAAACAGTATCAATTGACTACATAAGAAAGAAACTTAGATACGAACATAATATTAATTAAGACAAAATGGGGTATCTAGTCCGATGCGTTAGTCTAGCAATAATCTAGGGAAGGAAGCAAAATAAAAATCTGCATATAAATAGGTGAATATAAATACAGAACGGAATAAATGCCAATGATAATATAATATTTACCAAAATGTTTCTCTCCTGGGCAAGTTGCGTCCACCAGTTCCGCATTGTGTTCTTCGTTTAAACTTCCTGCAGCAACGAAGAGGTAATCATCAGGAATGTGTATAATACAAAATGATTGTTATTAATGGCACCTTACTAATTAATTTGGATATGAAAGCTTGTTTGAAACGTGTCTTGCCTCAGAATGATATGAATATGTGTATGGTGTAATAACAACTAAATCAAACTCTGTCAATAAATCACAAGTATGCAAAGTTCTTCCTTAAATAACATTTATCGATATAAGACTATTTAACACGTTAATTCATGAGTATATTAAAGATACAGGCTCCATTGTGGCAGCAAGAAATCACTCTAGGGCACATAACTGCCAGGTAATAAAGACCATTGTAAAAGCATCATAATTCTAGCCAAACGAGGATATCCTCAGAAGCATATATCCTTCATTTATTATAGAGGGTTTACCCACGATTCACTGTGCTAAACGAAACATCTAAACATGGCTAGAAGAAAACCTAAGTAGAAGCAAGATAGATGATCCATAGGAGTGGGTGAGAGGCTCAAGGTCCAGTCTTATCTCTATAGATAAGTCTATAAAATAAATTGTCCCTCGACGTCTTGGTGACGACGTCGTTCCTCCATGCTGTAAAGTGAAGTTATAATTGTGGCGTGTTTCTTGGACGGAGGTTTTGTCTTTAACATAACATGGCGATTGTGATATATTTTGTGACGAGGATTATTGGGCTTTATTGAAAGATTTTATAAGCCTTGTGTATAATGTGAGAGACCCCAGCTGTTGGTCTTTCATATTTTGAAATACCATGGTGAAAACCCTTTAAACATTACCTCAGTGTCTCCAACAGACTAGTTTGAAGATGGTTCATGGAGAACGTTTGTCATTGCTATGACTTTCGAAAAATACTGCTGTAAGCTTCTGTCACGGTATTGCACAAACCCTTTCTTTGTTTAATAAATTCGTTTACTATAGTTTTGTGTTTGGCGTACAACCATACCCGAGGGTGAATAATGTGTATTGTGTCGTATTTCATAAAAGTGAGTTCGGTTCATCCTGTTCATCCTATGCCGCACGTGCCAAGTTCTATTAATGAAATCAACAGAAGGCATTCAATGCACAGACATCATCTCTGTGTAAATACCTCACGGCATGTAAAGCTTTTTATATTTAGGAACGTCTTGCCAGTCGGCGGTCTACGACAAGTACTCGCCTATCT
The DNA here is from genome assembly GCA_029339505.1 of Unio delphinus. Lineage (NCBI taxonomy): Eukaryota > Metazoa > Mollusca > Bivalvia > Unionida > Unionidae > Unio > Unio delphinus. The sequence goes on along the minus strand of JAQISU010000122.1, from coordinate 10,153,918 downwards.
CCAACTGTAGAGCTGTCCAATGTCATAAATGTCCAGTGTTTGGTGATGTCCGGTGTTGTCCAGTCTCTAGTCTTGTCAATGTGTTCGCAATGTCTAGTCTCTGGATTGTCTCAGCTGTAGAGTTCTCCAGTATCTGGAGTATCCGGAAAGTACAGTATCCGGAGATATAGTATGTGGCGTGTCCAGTATCTGGAGTATTTGATGTTGTCGGGTTTTGTTAGGTATTAGCCATAGTGACTAGAGGGTCCCGAGCTTTCCAAGTATCGGATGAATCGAGGTCTACGTGGTATAAGCTGTAAAGCAAACCACAGTAACAGCTGTAAAGCTGAATTTTAGCAGCCGTGGAGCTGAAATAAAGTCTCCTGACAACGGGCTGTATCTTGCATGTAATATTGTAACCGTTGGCTATATTTTGGAGTTAGTAAAACCCATTGTATATTTAAGTTTCTCGCCGTTTGAACGTTTGTACGGTAAGACATTTCGTTATCCTATGCGTATTCTACGCGAACTGTGGTCAGACAAGGTCGCGAACTAAGAAGTCAAGACCACTTACCAATACGTGGTGGATTTACGCGAACGATTAGAGAATACGTGTCGAATGCGCAAGAGCAACTCCCAAAATCTAGTCGTAATAAGGCAAAGTATTACAACCGATGCACGCTGAGTGAAAGGTTGTTGTAGGCAATCAAGTGTTGGTGCTTTTCCCATCCAATAAAAACAAGCATCTAGTCTAGTGGAAAGGGCCATACGAAGTCAAACAGGTGAAGGGTGGCGAAATGTACCACATCATCAACGTAGAAGATACACAGAGATACGCCATCACCAAATACGCCTTCAAATCTGTGTCTACGCAGTATGTCAGAAACAATCAGTACAACAACCAACACAGATAATCATGTACCGACGCTGAAGGACTCAGCTTATAGTCTAATACATTTCGTACTTACTATGTCACCTCTTTAAACGTCAATATCCTTTCAAGTTCATTATAAATGCGGAATTTACTATTTTCAAATGTTGTATTCATTTCTGTATTTATATTGTCAAAACGAAATTCAACTTCTGGGTAAATATTCCTAATTTCCACGATGAGTTTAATTACAACTCATAATAAAAAGTAAATTATAATGTATCAAAATCAGTTGCACAACACTTGAGAGATTCATCGAGAACGTTATAATATAAAATCCATTTAAAACATCTGAAAGCATGTAACAGTTTGTATTCCAAGAAGGACTGTTCAAATTTAGGTCATCATTAAAACTTGATATCGTCTAAACAAATTATCGCATTTTGACATTGACTATCCATAACGTACTTCTCGTGTAAATAAAAATATCGTCAAAAACAAATAAATGTGTGAAAAACATAGATAATGTATATACAAAAACTGTCATTCTGAGATTGAATCAAATTCTACAAATGGCACCTAATGCTAAACTATTAAACTTCAAACGGACGCATGACCTTTCACCTTTGATAGACCATTTAGCATAACATTTTTGTTTTAAATCTTGTTTATATTTTTCTTCTATATATATATATATATATCTATATATATATATCTATATATATATATATATATATATATATATATATATAATTTTTCGCATATCTGAGATCAATTAGAACTTACTTTTTCTGTGATGTTTTAGGATTAGTATCACAATCGCAACTATCGCCAGAATGAATAGGATTCCCAAGACTATGGTAATCACAATATAGACAACCGTGTTACTTGACTCTGATGACTGTGTTTGACTGGTATCTGCAAAACAAATGAGCTGTACTAGTATGACCTACTAAAAATTCTGAAAGTTTAATAACAAGTAATTGTCCGAGTGGGGAGATATATAAGGTAACCCCCGATGCTGGGATTTCATTGTCTCGGTTCAAACCCCAACGCAGATTATTTTTCTCACCCAATATTATCCTTTAAAGTAAAATGAACTCTTTAAAATTGTGCACGTTGCAATGTTTACATATGGCGCATGAATATAAACAAGATAATGAGGGCTGTGGTGTGACCGTTGCGTCCGAAGTACACAGTTCTTACGCGTGAGCAAAGAAATATAACAACATAAAAGTCGCATAGTAATGATGTATTATCACATTTAATATATGGATGTTATATGAAATTAACAATAATTAGTTATAATGTATTAGAAAGAAACTGTTTCCTTTCATCATTTCCAATTTTGAGTACCCCACACTCTCGTATAAAGACCCTTGTCACCCTCGAAATATGCGGACCCCAGAGTATAACAATGTGCTAATCGTTCAAGTTCACGGATTCTTTGAAAATTAATATTTCTGTCTTGGAAATTTGGCAAGTGATGCAGTCAAATTTGCTTATGGATTAGTGTGTTGAGGGATAAATGATTCCTTCTGGCTGGTAAGTGTATTATTTTTCAATAAATAGTGCAGGTATATTCAGCTGGAGCACAACGGAGATGCTTAACAAAATTATAATAGAGCATGTTTGACATAACACATTTCTGGCTGTTGCTAAGTTTTCCGTTATTGTTTAGAGAGTTGGGATGCTATGAAGTGTATAGGCATATAGTCTTATGTGCATGGATCAGTGTCTTTTGACAGTTAATTTCAAACACCATTGAAAATTCTATCCTATATGTTCAGGTCAGCTTCATTAAATGTAGCTAACAGTATATAAAATGTTTCAAGCGAAGTGTTTACAACTAATTCAGTTACTTTAGCTACATTTGATGATCTGAAAATGTACTGAGCTAGTTCTGCATATAGGATAAACTTGACCATGCTAGTTAGAACGAACTAACATAATATCAAAACCTCGAAATAGTATGCGTGTGTGTATTTGTCTCTATGAAAATGTTTTTGTTTTGGTGTGATTTTAAGACAGATTGACCTTAAGTAACTATGTTTTGGTTATATATTATTTGTTGTTGGTGTTGCTGCTGTTGTTTTATTTGATAACAACTATGGCACAGCAAAAGACAAGAACGGTTTCTTTTGTTAAAAGTAGTTCTCAGCGCGTGAGCACCATGACTGAGACGATTGGTCTGAGATGACTAGACTGAGATCAGAAAAGTAAGGTTAGCAAAACAGCTAGATTTCTCTGTCGCTTGGGTATAAAATTGAAAGTTTTAACAAATTTCTTTTAAAAAGAGCGCCTTTCTATCTCTAGTTGTAAATATCGTGACAAAACAATGTGATATAAATAAATGTCTTACTTCCTTCTATAATGAAGGGTGAACAGTTGTCCAGTGGCATTTGGCTTTTCGCACATTGTACAGCGGGACCCTGAATGCAGGCATAATATGTACGAGATTCCGTTCCTGGGGTTATCTTTAACATTGGTCCATTCTGTAATATACCATATTTGTATATATTAGTTTCCTAATTATAACAGTTGAGGAAATATTTGAGATTTTCTACTTAACTAGATTATGTACAGATAATTCAGTGCGCACTGAGTGTCTACATGACTTGTCTATATTAAAACTAGATGAAAACGTACCTATTAGACAGGCACTAGGTTTGTCATTGTCAATCGGGTTTTCGTTTCATAGTGTAACCCATAAGAAGGGGTACAGCAAGTGAAGAAACTTCTATTTTTATTGTTAAAAATATTGAATAAAGATTATACAAATTTGCATATTACTAATGAAATTTTCAAAGGTAATTGCGTATAATTCCTCTAAAAATCGATGTTCTCAGACAAGCTGCGAAATAGATTTCAAGGGCTCTAAATTTTCGTAATGAAACATATACTCGTTAAAATCTAAGGAAGTCATAAACATATGTATATACAAAACAAGCACACTTCGTGTAGTTATATTACAATATGTCCTGTGTAGAACACAATGTCTTGAATGTTCTTCTTCACATAAAATGATGATACAATAACGATTAAATAGCTTGAATAAAAAACACGTACGCATCTGTTTCAATGTATATGAAAGATTTTGCTTTTTATTTTCGAAACCACAATTTGTCATTGAAACAATGATGTGACCAGTAGACATAACAAATATTTGGTAATATGATTCATACAAGTATGGTTCGTATCATTTGCTACTGATTGGTCATTACACATTTTGCACCATACGCACTCAATGGGACACAGATGCATATCGGAATGATTCGTCGTTCAACGTCATATGATATTTGTATGGCTTGAACTGGGAATCAGAACAAATCAAACTTGTTTCCTTTTGTTTGGCCAACAAATAAGTGTAATACTCTTTAAGCGTGAACTAATACAGTATTTCACTAGAAAAGAGTTGGTCAATCAGCGATTTTCGTTTACAGAGTATTCATGAATACATTAACATGTTATTATTTAGTCATTATAAGATAGAAACTGCATATGTCTATCAAAAGTACGTCGTTTCGCTGACTAAACAGAGGCATAGAAAGGGAATGAGTTGGTCTACTTACCGTGTCTGAAACACCTCCATCGCCCTTCCAGTACAGAGTGGCTACAGGTGTGCCACAGTCGCCATCTTTTAGACTGGCAAAGAGCTTGTTTCCCAATCGGACTATTATCGGCTTGCAATCCTTACTTGGTGCGACTGTCAATGTAAGATATACAATATTCTAGTTACTACATTACTACATGCATATGTAAAGATCCATACAAATAGTTATGTTCTGTACTTCAAATAATCATATTTAATGCGTTAGTAGTAGATGCATTTTCAGTTTAATGTATTAAAAAAGTTACATTTAATCATCAATGTCACAGGATAAGCCGGGTCGGGACTGGATTAGTGAAGACACGGAAAGCAACTGAGTTAATAAGATGTTTATTTATAAACGCAATTTAAATATAATCAATTCTGACACCGTTATAAACAAAATATACGGAAAATTAAAATGTTCCTAACATGGAACTATCAATAACAAGTAACGCAATGACAAAAAACATAAAATTATGAATTCAAAGGAAAGGCATTTGAAACTGACGATAATATCGTCTGATCACTAGATCAACAAATAAAAATACACTTATGAATTTACAAATATATTTAGAGAGCTCGCATAACGAGACAGATGAAAATGCACATATTTTACATATCTTAGAAAAGGTTGTTCCAAATGAACTTGTATCTCATTTGAATTCAAACAGTCTTTTTAGCAATGTACAGTCTACATATTGCACCTGCCACAGTACTGAAACTACTCTTCTGAAAGTATTTAGTGACATTCTCTCTGCTTTGGATAGTGGAAAGATTACAGTCCTCACTCTCCTGGATTTATCTGCAGCATTTGACACAATAGACCATGATATATTACTTCATCGTCTCCAACATGTATTTGGCATTCAGAATATAGCCTTACAGTGGTTCAAGTCCTACAAAGTCAACATGACACAAATTATATCTGCAAATGGAATACACTCAAGCCCTGTTGACGTATGTTGTGGTGTTCCACAGGGATCTGTTCTTGGACCAGTTCTCTTCATTTTGTAAACTCAGCCGCTCTCAAGTGTCATATATCATCACCCAGTGTCGCACCAATTGTATGCTGATGACACCCAAACATAAGTCTAGCCAGGCAACTGAAGTTGATGCTACCATCCGTGGAGTAGAGAAGTGCATTTCTGATGTGAAATCATTGATGGCATGTAACAAACTGCAGATGAATGATGATAAAACTGAGGCTATTCTTATCACAGCACAAAGACTTTTTCATTCACATCATTTGCCTCAGACAATAAATATCAGTAACACCAACATTACATTCTCAGTCAGTACGGAACCTAGGCGTTACTCTAGACAGTACTCACACATTGCACCAACATGTCATGAACATATGAAAGGCTGCATGTCTTGAATTGAGACGTATCAGTTCCATTCGTAAATATCTTTCAGTTGATGCCAGTAAACACTCGTGTGTTCATTAGTGATTTCAAGACTGGACTGTTGTAAATCTGGTTCATCACAATATTTACTCCAGAAACTTCAAAAAGTTCAAAACACAGCTGCTCGAATCATCTTTCGAGTACCTCAATCAGATCACACCTCACCACTGCTCTGTACCCTACACTGGCTATCGATTCAATACAGAATCAAATACAACATTTGTTCTCTTTGATGTGTTTCAATGACAAGACTCCAGTTTAAAATACCTATCCAGCCTCACCCATGTGTATACACCAGCTAGATACGTACGATCTTCTTCTGATAACCGTGTACTCATTGTTGCCATGGTGAAAACAAAGTCAGATGGACAACGTTCGTTTGCACACCAGGGCCCAGCGATGTTGAACAAATTGCCCATTGAAATTAGACACCAAGACACAGTGGTTTCATTTAAGAGTGCTCTTAAGACTCACCTGTTTCGACTGCAGTGACAAACTTTGCGATCTAATCATGTTTTGTATCTTATATGTTTTCAGCATGTTTTTATGTTTTCCGATTTCATTGTTTTTGTCATTTGTTGTTCTATAGTGTATTCATATCATTATTGATGGTGTAAAGCGCTTACAGCTTCGAAATATTAGGCGCTATACAAAGTCCTCATTATTATTCTTATTCTTATTATTCTTATTATTATTCTTCTTATTATTATTAAATGCCTCTAAGTTAGTGATATCTTTCATATAACGAGTTACTAAATCAAAGACAAGTATGTAATGATTGTATCGTTCATGTAACGAAACTGCGATGTAAATATGAAATTATGAATATTATCGTTCATATAATGAGATTGCAATGAAAAAGTGAAATTATGAGTTTATCGTTCAGATAACGAAATTTTATACATAGATGTGAACTACTCGCTGAGATGGTAATATCAATAATGTTGAACACATTTTACAACTATCGTGGCGTCCATTTGACGTCCAAGATGTACATCCGGTTCCACCCGCACTGGTCAATGGTGGCGGAGTCGCCACGCGTGGTCCACTCCCCGTCTTTTTGAAGGATCCCTTAAGAGTCCTTACATTCAATACAGACACGATGGTCGCGATGCCTTGGTCCCTCGATTTGAGGACACCAGCACCCTCTTCCGAACCAACGTCACCAAAACACAGCATATACGTCACAACATACCACACAGGTTCTGTGACTTCACATCACCCAATTATATATAACACATATATCTAACGCAGCATACACGAAGGCAGCATACAAAAACACCATACACAGGCACCACACACGGGCACCACACGGTCAGCGTAGACAACCCCCCCCCCCCCCACACACACACACTGTCAGCTAAACTTAAAGCAACTAAACCGTGTAATACATATGACACGGTAAAGTACTTTTACATTCATATATGTTGCGCATGCGCGCACATGAAATAGTTATCTATGTACATTAAACGCTCAAGGCATGCAGCGTATAATTAAACGCAATTCTGTTCAGTTTCAAAACAAACTATCTTGAAACAGATTATAGTATTACTAATATAATGGCGCTGCATAACCTAGGTATTTATTCTGTAGAATTTAGAATAAATTCTAAAACAAACATACACAAGGTACCCTACACGGCACCACACACACAGGCAGCATAGACAAGCCCCACGGTCACCTCAACATAGCACCACACACGAGCACCACAGACAAGCCCCACGGTCACTCACGGACTCCAAGGTCACCCCAACATGGAATTACACACAGTCACCACGGGATCCCACGGTCTCCACGGTCACCACAACATGGCACCGCACCCGGGCACCAACGGACCCCAGTCACCCACGGACCCCACTCAGCTCTTTAGCTGAAAATTTGCACCTTTAAGGATAGAAGCTTTTCCGACAAGACTGGATCGTAATGTGATATCTGCTTAGATTTTTGTCTATATATACCCCTAGCTGTGACCAATATGCGCAGCTAGGTACTTTTAAACTGCAAGGAATTCGCACATGCAGCATGAGCTGAGTTTTCACTCATCATTTCGAAATAACTATAAAGCCGATAATGAATAAACCACCCTCGATAAGGCTGTACGCAGTAGCGAAATTAGAGTACATGTTTGACCACATATACATATTGATACCAGTCATTCACAATTCCGCGACAATCAATATATTTGATATATAGATCCATTTATATATCAATGCTAATAAGAATATCTTCCAAATATTTACAAAATTTCACAGGAATTCATTCGTCATGTTGTCATTTTTAAGTTTGGTCACTGAGAAATGGCGTTCATGCTTGAACAAATTTCAATACAACACTCAATTTAGGAACTCGTTAAAGCAAATGTCATTACACAACATTTACATAGCAAATGCTGCCATAGTTTAAAAAATTTGAACTTGAACAATGCAGAATATATTAAAAGCTCATATATGAAGCGAGAATAAGAATAAATTAGTTTAAAAACCTTCTGTTTTCCAGCAAAGGTTTGCAAATCTAATAAGTCCACGTGTTCGAGATGTGTTTTTTTTTCGCCCAATATGCCATATTTCCTGTACAATAATATATAATTATTTACCCATTTTTCTTAAGAATTTGACTGCATTTTTCTCAGCCATATTGCCTTTCGGGAATGGATGTATGCTGGGACGCAGTTCATTTCGGTTTTGTCTTGAGCTCTGTAGCTTGTAGGATATTCTAATTAAGAAGCTCATCACGTACATATACGTATGGAATATTCCATGCCAACAAAAACAACGTCATTCATCACAGTTCATGAACACACTTATACAATAAATATATGAAAAGATTTATTCTTCGAACGAACAACGTATATTGAATAATACTTGCTCCGAAGGTAACATAAGATGGAGCTGCTCGTATATGATTCGATACTCACCCATTACAATTATTTGTACTTCTTTTATCGATGGCAATGTATCCATCTTAGAGATGACGACATATTTTCCCTGGTCGAAATGATGAAGGTTGTGTATCGCTATAGTTCCATTTTGGTCAAGAAACACCCGATTTTTATACTCCTCTATACACGTAGCATTTAGTGTGCAGTTCTGCCATAACCACCTGGCAATCTCTGTATTTCTATTCCCATTTATATAAAGGGAAACAAGTCCATTACAACGATCGAAGTCAATGTTTTGAAACGCCTGGACAGAATCCCCTGGACAAATATATTTCAAAGTAATTCCTGCTCCTGAAACTGAGAAGTACACAATATAAAATTGGTATAGTTAATCTGATATTAGTTGTCTATCTCTCCAATAGCACCATTACCAACACTATTATAACTGGCACCATTACTACTGCTAATACTACTACTACTACTACTACTACTACTACTACTACTACTAATAATAATAATAATAATAATAATAATAATAATAATAATAATAATACATCTTGCAACAAATTAGCCATACTTGAGGTGACGAATTATGGACATGCAAGTTGCCATTATGAAAGGAGGCGCACTCTGAAGCTTGAAACACATAGCTCGACAGGTTGGGTATAGCAGTGTCCACTTTTCGCCGTTTCAATTATGATAAAAGGCACACAAGACATGGGTTATATATAATCATATTTAGTTGATAGTAAAGAATATGCTGAAAAGACATGCACAGTACCAGACATGATGTCTACGAAATTCGTTCAGAAAGAAGGAACGAGAAACGAACCATACATTGTGAAAAATGTTACTAATACTTGGCAGACGTGGACTGACTATAAAAGGACAAAGGCACACAGCATGCCTTTTGAATATTTGTAAGTTCACATTAAGAATGAACAGAACTAAACATAAATACTTCGCGCATTGTATTTTGGAGAACGTAAATTACTACTCAATGTAGAATACTGGAAGTTGTCAGAGCCGAAGGAGGTATATTCCAAGAATGGTTACTGCCATCAGACATTTGTTAATTGTGTGGATACACCAAAAGACATGGTTACGACAGCACACAACAGGATACCTAAAATAAACGACTCAGAAGAAATAAAACATATTTACTGATGATTGATGAAAATTATTGTCGGAAGTGTTGTGAGAATATTTTGGATGGAATGACATGGAAAGGAGAAGGGCAGCGAATTGGAAGTTTATGAGCAAAAGAAACGAAACCGGAAATATTTTAGCTCGTAAAAAAGACCTACTAAATAGATAGACTGATGATGACAGACGAATAACAATATATCATGCTCAACAATGTAATGACAAGAATGATAGAGCTCATTAGATCTAACTGATGTCCAGAATGCAGAAGAGTAAAAATATAACAGAGAGTCAGTTACTCAGTGTGTACTAAACACTTTCTCAGGTATATATAACGAAATGATTAAAAAGACTTGAAATAATACTTTACAAACACAGAGGTCTAATCCTATACAGATCTACGCAGAAGGAGGCACATATCGACACACGCAAATAATACTACTCAATGGTAGTGAGTTCTAGGAATTATTACAGATGCTGTATAGTCAAAGACAAAAAATACTTTAGACATGGTTCCTGTGGATATGTGTTTTCAATGGAATTACCTCATTAATAACATATGCTTTTACTTGACAATTTGTTTTCCATGGATGCAATACGAGCTCATATATATATATATATATATATATATATATATATATATATATATATATATATATATATATATATATATATACAAATGTGTGTGTTTGTCACAAAATATGCATTTTAAAAATTAGTACAACGTACGTATTGCGTACCTGATAGCAATCCTGCAGCTGCATTTAGCAAGAACAACAAACAACGTCTGAATTCGGCCATGATGCTTTATCTGAAAAGTAAAAAACATTTTCTGACAAAACCATGCATGTCCCTGATCATACTGATTGTAATAACAGTGCGTAAATTGTCAAATCAATGAATATATATATGAATTTAGACCAAGACCTCAAACATAATCAGTATTGGTAGTTGCAGCGATGTTGGTAATGCTGGCAGTAGTAGTAGCCATTAATCCGCAGTATTGAATCAATAGGAGAAGCACATGTCGTTATCAATCATAAAATGCCGTACAAACGTAGGGTCAAGCCTTTTTCTTTTTTCTCCTTCAAGATACCTACCTGCTTCTGTGTCTGCGTACCTAATGTGCTAAATGGAGTTATAGGGGATCAACCGTAGCACCAACCGCTGCGTCCCGCTGAGCCGTGGAACGTCGAAACATTTGGATCAGGTTTGACGGTTGTGGTCAGAACCCTCAATTACAGACCAACTATAGTAACATTTGACGCTGTATTAAAAGCAGCCACATCTTCTTTCTTTAGTATGTTTGCATGCTAGAAAATTCTTGCCAGCCCTGCCACATCGTCGACGACTGCACCTGTCTTGTGGCCTAAACTGTTCTCCTCCGTAGAGTTGAAAGTAGTTCTCCCTTAGATCTTGGCCTGTGTACCGCCGCATTCTAAGCAAAACTTTGTAAGCCGCCGTCCCTCGAAGGAGCCAGATTCTAGAAATTGGTCTCACACATGGGGTAGAGATAGTTTACCACTGCATCCACCAGTAACTCTTCATAGTACAGATTTCCAATACCATTAATATTCCACTTGTCACGTGACGTGTATTTTCAGCTCCTTTTCCTTGCAACACTTTTTATAATATCGTCCTTTGCCATTCCTTTTCCTCCTCATGAATACCTCTTTGATCATAAACTATATTTGAAGGAAACATGTTCCCCTGTCGTCAAACATAGCACAAAAAGAACTGCCGTACACATGCATCGGTCGTTTTGGTTATTCAAGATTATAATGTATTATTGCAGGCATACCGTCATGGTCTTATTGGCTAAATGGGTCTTTTTCTTTGAAGCGATGCATGAAACATAGGACACACACTATCATTTCACAGCCGTTAGAGTATAGCTGCATATGAAACACGTTCATGCAATGTAAGGCATTAGTGCTAGATATCTTATATTATATATTTCCAAATTCATTCAACAATTGTCTTTCATCAAGTTATCTAGTTATCCTGTTCTACAGACACAACATCTAAATCCATAAACAGTATTGTCTTTATCCCTAAGATGCCTAAGATTATTATATATCATTATGTATCATTCAATTCCAGAATGTTCATCTTTAAAGCATTGTTATGCCTCTTCTCCAGTTTTCCTTCAACATTTGATCGTCTTTGATTTCTCTAACACGGGCATGGGTTCGCGTAAAGTTAATGTTTTAGGTTTATCTTTCATTATTAGCAGAAGTTACATTTTAATGTTAATTGTTTAGTATGGTGGGATTTAAAATTGTCGCGTAGCTTCCTAATCAGGTTGTGTTCTTCACAACCATTGGGGATATTTCCAATCATCGACAGTAGCATTTAGCGCACCTTTATATAAAAACAATTATATCAGTCTTAGCTTGCTCATACTAAATATGTATTGCACTCAGAAAGAAACTTGGGAAATAAGACTACATATTGTCAGATAAAAATGTTATATGAAATGCGATATCTTCTCAAAAATGTTTTTAAATACGGAAGATGATGATATTTTCGTTGTCACTGTTATTAAATAGGATTACTGTTTTTATGTGTATAGTTATATATATATATATATATATATATATATATATATATATATATATATCTATATATATATATATATATATATATATATATATATATATATATATATATACGTGAATACCTTAAATAAGAAGATAAAATATTATGGTTGAAATTGAGTAAGAAGATACTAGCTAAACTATGAAAAGGATATCATCCTACAACTGCACCTCGTGGGTAACTAACGGTTGAAATAGGTGGCTTCTGAAAATATTCATTGACCAATTTTATCACTTTTTTTCCATTAGACAGGATAAACTGACCAGTGAATGAAACATGGAGTTTACATAGGACTCACAACTTAAATAAGGATGAGGATATATGCAGATATGATGCGAATCTTAAAATTTCTAAAACTAAACCTAATGGACGCAAACATTATATATGCCGCTATGTGTTCAGTTCTCTTTCATGCCCTACACGCTAACAATTGGATTCCCTTAGTTTCAATGCACAATAGGAGAAGAAATCCACGTTATAGGCCTTTCAATACCAACTTTTGCAAAGTAATGCATGCGGTATACATACCATTATAAGTTTAAAATGCGTTTAATTGAATTTGTAAAAATGTATTAGTTCTTTACAAACTGCAAATTATGACACATTTAATTCATTACTACACAATCAGATTCCATGCAGAATAGAACAAAAACAAAATAACAGATATTTGTCTATATTTATATGATTTAATATATAAGTATTAATAACTCGTTATAAGGTCTGAAAGAAAAATATAAAACATAGATAGCATAACACTTTATATTATACTGATGATAAGTTTTGTTATGTGCACAACAAAATAGGTCATTAAAACACGTAAGAATACATCTGGAATTCTAACAAATACTAAGAAGACAGATTTAAAATGTAATTGATATCAAGAAACTTCTTGCTTTTTGTCCAGTTTTATTCAGAGAATATTTGCTGCATAACTAATTACTGGTAATATATTGCTTGTAACGTTTCTATCTGTTTACCTAGTTGTACTTACATATAATTAAATATCTTACTATAAAAAGTACACAAAAAAAAGTTATTTTGAAAATCCCAACACAGGTATATGACTCATAGTATTTATAAATGTCAAGCTATGGCCTACATTCTAATTTTATAGGTATTATTTTAAACATAGAGATAGAAAGATAGTTCATGTGTGTTGCTTTCTTTGTATGATGATTATATGGACGAGGATTGTTCGTAGAACAAATCATGTAATGTGATACCAACACTTGAAACACCCCTCACATACCAGAACTATTGTTATAAATATAATTATCGTCAGTCTTAGCAGGTATATCGATCTGCATTGAATGTTGTGTACTTCTTTGCAACACGATTATTAGTATATAACGCATCAAAGTTAAACGAGGAAAAAGTTATCAATAAGAAACTTAGATAACGTTTTGACGAACACTTTGTAAATTAAAAAGCTGTCAACATCGTAGATGGTATATGCACGTTCTTTTAAAACATAAAAAAAACCAGTTATAAACTGCTTGTATATCTTGAAGTAACCAAATATATAATGTTCACCATTCAAATAATGTCATATAGGTTGCAGTGATGGATATATATCAATATGTGTGTCTCTCTATTTCAGTATGTCTGTGAAGTTCCTATTTTTGCATTGTAGAAAATGTTTCATGTATTCTCCTCTCTTAACAAATATGAGATCTACACTGATTACCTTTTGTTGATTTATCGGACTCTAAGTCTAACCTTTGTAACCTAATTTAGGATTATGAAACGAACGTCGTCTGCTCTAGATTTAGATTCAATAGTAAAATTCATACAGGTCATGTATGCGTTAAAACCAGATTTAAAAAAAAATGTCGTCTTTTTTAGAAATATAAATTTTTACATTATTTTAAATTGCAGTTGTTTACTTTAGGATCAGCACATATTTATATTAGGTTGGAAGGTAAATATTTACTTGCCCCGAGAAATACATATGGACAAATTCAATTTGAAACAACAACCCCTATTGAATGTCGCGCTCTGCATTGGCACAAACTTGATTAATATATTTGTAATACCGAACACTGGGACAATTAGATTCAATGTACTCTTGTCTTGACACAGTGTAGCGACTGGCCGCCATTGTAAATGTTCATAGCGATCGATAATGATCATCTGAAAGTTTTTAATGACCACAAAGATGCAGATATTCAATAATTAGGATTGAATATTCTTTCGCTACTCAAAAGTATTAATACTTGTTAAACAACGCTGTTTTCAAACTTTGAAATGACTAATTGCGCATACATGATCTGTATGACCTATACTATATATGGTATTCAAGGTTAGATGTATTAGATAAAAACAAATGCCTCTCAACGTCCATTAAACGTCATATAACTTCATTGAGATTATGCCGGCTTCAATACAGTACTGTTGAATATAATCTGAACAAACTGTCAACTCCTCCTCCTCCTCCTTCTTCTTCTTCTTATTATTATTATTATTAGTAGTAGTTGTAGTAGTGGTAGTAGTATTTACTATAGGGATTGAAGGACATATATAACTTAAACATATTTGTGAAACCATTCATGTAATGCTAATGAAAGCCGATAATGCATGTCTAGAAAACACATTAAATACGATACTGTTGAATGGAAGGGATTGGATATTTGAAATGTTTCGTTATAAATGAGTATGTACTACATACCTCAGGTAAGGTCCTTGTGAAATCAAAAGTCAAATTTCAAACATTCGTTTTGCAGAATTAAACGTCCTCAACTTATATAATCACACCATAGATTCAAATATCCAAATTAGTCTCCTTTGCAACGTATTACCAAATAGGTCTACTACAGGTAAAGTACTGCTACCATATATTCTAAAGTATAAGCGTAGTTAACGATATGCATACCTGTGTATAATGCATGTATATCACGCGTCAATATATTTATCTCAGTTTCAATGTCAATTTCCTGGCAACTATGCAAACATTAAATGATATGCATTACAAGATTATATGATAATATGTAAGAGATACACGGATATATATATATATATATATATATATATATATATATATATATATATATATATATATATATATATATATATATATATATATATTATAATAGTGATATTTGTGCATCGGTATTAGGTTTGTTTCGTTGACTAGGTATGTTTGGACTTCGCTCATGATAAAGTTATGATAGGAACACTTGGTGATCCGACAATAGTGAGATATTGATAGATAAAAATGACATTAACTGAAGCTACAATTTAATTTAATAATAGCTGTTTTTATTAAGAGAGAAAATATAAGGTTATGAATATTTCATGCCAATATGAATTGATGCTTGGATCATTGATTAAACATTCGCTTACATCTATAATTATATGCCTGATATCCAAATCAGAAACGGTCTTCAAATCTAGCGTAGTGAATGAAACCATTCCCATTTCGAATCAATGTTTGGACACCGCGTATAAACTGACTACGAGGTCTATAGACTCCCCTCTGGTTTGACAAGATAATTCCAGCATCCATTGTTACCTCCATCCCTTTACACACACACACATACACACACACACACACACACAAACACACACACACAGACACACACATAGACCTAAGGTGGCGCAATCAAAGTAAAAGTTCATAATCACAAAACTCAATATAACTCGAAGTTATATTTTTTTATGAAGCTGATAATAATGTTTTTGCACTCCTAATTTTATTGCTCTAATTTATAACCAGAGTTGATAAAGATCTAGTGGAAAATAAACATGAGTTTAAGTATTTGAAACTTTAGGAAAATGATCGTGCACAAGCATATTATGCGACCGCACTTTGTATCGTTTTGTTTTTGAAAAGTAATAACTCACATGAGGCCCTGGCTATTTCGTACCATCGATTCTCAGTGACGTCGACCGTTGGTAAATGTATGCAGTTTTAATAGAAAGTATATGTGCCGGAAATGTTTTGCCGTATAGAATCACTAATGCCTGACAGAATGATAAAACATGCAATGCATATCTGTACTACCTTGAGTTATGAGAGTGAATGTAAAAAAAAATATTTTGGTCAAATGACTCTTGACCGCTTGATTACGACATCAATATGCATCTTTTTCGTTCAATGTGTAAGAAATCCATATACTTTAATGGAGTTACGAAGTCGAAAAGTGCACTGTTTGTTCATAAACCATTTTCATTTTTAATCCCAAAACGACGTTAATCTTGGACCATCTAACAACCCTCTATATAATTATGTTCCTGCCTGACAAATGAGTTCTTCTTTCAGTCACAATGATAATGCATCTGATACCCAAAACAACATACTTTCATTCTATCATAATTGCTAGCTATTTATAAATATGATTAATGTGAGTTGGCTCGGTTAGGTAGAGTTAATGTTCTAAAATTAAAGTAAATAATTACAATTTAGTAAAAATATCGCCCCTCCCCACCCAATCCGCGTAAGCAACACTGACAAAACCTCTTCAGATGTATTCAAAGGCATGTTTAACCACTGTTAAATATATTTTTAAGTTGTTTTTCGATATTCATAAAAGGGTAGACAATACCATATATATATATATATATATATATATATATATATATATATATATATATATATATATATATATATATATACACAAACTGGTATGCAAGTCTGCATTTAAATATAATTTGATGAAAACTATCTTTAGTGTCTGCGGGAACAAATATTGGTGCTATGAAGTCGATCGTGTATTGAAAACATTTTGTGAAATGACACAAACGCTAACCTATTTAACATTCAAGTAAGCTCAAGTCTCGAACATTAAACGAGGTAGAATAAGCTAATACCATATTCTCTAAATTAATTTCGATTAAGAAAGATTTTCTGTTTATAAACAATAATTAAAAGTTGTTTTTTCTATCATGAAACAACAATGGCAATAGCGGTTGTCTCGCGTTGAAACTAGATTGCATAATTTGTACTCGTTTTTCTTTCGATCTGTGGAAAACGTCCATTTTTCTGGACACTAGTTCATCTCCACGTTTTACTATGAAACTCTATCAAGTATTGCCTATATTAATTATTGTAACTAAATACTGAACTAGGAATCAAGGGGAGATAATGCTAGTGTATGTGCACTATAATCACATTGCAAGTCATGTTACGAATCGCATCAGTAACGATATAAAATTTAAGATAATTCCTCATCGTTGCTCTACAATTGAAAAGAGTGCTTTATAAATTTACTCATGTAACACATTTATATTTTTATAACATTTGTTCTGATCATTCTGTCTTTTATTTGCATATGAGCCAAATTACCCGATTTGAAATCAGCAGAGCAATTATGTAAGAAACATTAGGGGTCTAAATGACCCACTCGCTGCCTTTTTCCATTAGGTTTCGTTCCACTAAATATTGAAATCAGAGATCTAGATAACCCCAGCATTTTACAACTCTGATCTTACCAGCTCTATTTTCGTAAGACCTTACCAACTCTCTTTAACTCAAGTTTTCTTTCCGACTGTCCATAAAATACCATTGTTCTGGTTGCTTTTCTCTCATGCTTTATTCATTCACGCTAGCAATCTGACTTGTTTAAAGAGAGTATAATTGATTTGTATAGAGTATTCGTTCGCTGGATGTCGCCCATCCCTTTTAAAAAAAAACTTGCATTCTTTAAATTATACATTTTAATTTATCACTTGATTGTCGCCAGTGGTCCCATTCAGTAGTCTTGATCACGTTTCAATGCAAGCAGATATCATGCAAACAAAACAACCATTGGAAAAGCCGATTCACCGTTAATGTTTGAGATGCCATGGATTACACATGCATGGCAGAAACATGTTTCGCATACATTCAATTTTTATTGTAATATATCTCAAAACACAGTTGAAGAAAAAAAAGAGATAAATTTATTGAAAGTGATGCAACTCACCCAACCTAATGAATGTACACAATCACTCATAGCTTACAAAGGACGATAAAGTACATTATTAATTTTGTCTAAAAAAATATACTCGTCCATGAAAATATGACGCTGTGGTAATAAAGTGTGATGATAGTGTTAGTCGTCCTCTGGCGATAATCTAGTTAGAAATTATACATTAATGAATTAAATGCTGTTTTCGACATTTTGTATGGGGGGATTGTTTCGAGAAGTAGGTAAATAGTTTCATTCATTTCACTAACAGTGTGCTCTTTAAGTCGTGATATGTCTTTTGAATGTGATTTTAAACAGTCACAACTCCATTACTTTACCGGATCTTCTCTAGTCTAATTTATTCTCTCTCTCTCTCTCTCTCTCTCTCTCTCTCTCTCTCTCTGGACCGACCTTTTCCCTTCGGTTTGTATGCGGAAGAAATCCGAAACGTTTTAATATGTACCGTTATTACATATTCAACTACTGGTGAACGTAATTAAATATTGTAAACCTGTAAACCCACTGTGCAACCATTGTGTACATAAACGATCTGTGCACCTCTACGTGCGCTGTTAAACGTTTACCCAAATCTCTGTAGGTAATACATATATATATCTATTAAGACCGTCTTCAACAAAAGAGCCGTCCTACCATGAAAATACTTACATTGTTATACATGATACACTTTCAAAGCTGTGTATTATATAGCAGTATGAATATTTATTACCAATATAAAGGTTTATTACCAGTATGAATGTGTATTATCAGTATAAATCATATTAAACGCGTCAACCCAATATTTAACATAACTTAATTAGGAAACAAAATGCTTAGTAATATTTTTGCTTATGACAACGTTCTTTTTTCGAAATCACGTAATTATCATGCATCCTGACATTAATATTTGTTCTTTAAATAGTGAAACAACTCATAGTGTGTATAGCAATGTAACCGTTGATGTCATAAAATGTTGTTTTTTTTATAAATGTGTTGCAGTATAATAGGCGAACATATCAAAATACCTCGTATTAAGGAAGTAACAAACTTATCCCATTTTCAATCATATATATATATATATATATATATATATATATATATATATATATATATATATATATATATATATATATATATATATATATATATATATATATATATAATAGAGAGAATTATAAATATGCACCAGAAAGACCAAAAGGTGCAATCATAGAATTTTATAGAAGAATGTTTTTAATAGTAGGCCAAATTTAATATTTAATGGAAGAACAACTATCATATAGTTTAAAAAGAAATTAATTCGTAAATTACGAAGATTCTAAGCCAGGTCCGTGATTAAACGGCACCCATATCCTTGCCTGCATACAATAGCCCATATTATCTCGCGACTAAGCATATAACACCAAGAAAAATGATGCTCTCAGTGTAATATGCAATCGTGTGTAACACACATGCATGGCGTTCATGTATTTAGTTCACATATATCTAAATGTTAACCAGTTTATTAACCGCTCCGGTGGCCTAGTGGTTAGAGCGTCCGCCACGGAAGCGGAAGGGCATGGGTTCGATCCCCAGTCGATTCATAAAAATGACTTACGAAAATGGTACTAACAGCTGCCTCGCTTGACGCCCAGCATTAAGAGGTTAGTGTTAGGACTGGTCGGCCTGGTGTCAGGACTATGTGACTGGGTGGGACATCATGCTACATGTCTGCGGCATGATGCATCGTGCTAGACATCACTATAAACTGCCTCAGAGCAAACTTAGTAGCGATATGACTGACAAATTGTTAAAGCTACGTTAAAAAGATCCTAAACAAATTACAATATAGTCCCAGGTGGCAAGTTATTACCGTTCTTTTCACACATATAAGTCGGCCGTTTCCGTTACTAAGGAAAGTACGGAAATTCCCGAGTAGTCATTTTACGAATTTATTGACTAGTCATATCTTATGACAAAATTATTTTCTTACAATATAGTTACATTTCTTAAAGATCGATTTTGAATATTAGAAATATAATGGATGAACAACAAAGTTCATATGCCTATATGACAAATAGTTTATAAACTATTGTATAATCTTCAGTGTCAACACCTATTTTCGTCAGCATGATTTCTGACGTCATCACATTATATTTCCCAGAGTGTGAGCTATAGTGTCAACATGTTAGTCCAACGTACTTTTTTCCAGGTCCATGGCTTTGACATTTAAATTGTTAGTTACTGGAAGGCGTTGGGAACATATTACAGACAGTTATCCAGTCACAACATGATTCTACATGTTTGCTTTCTTTGTGTTCATTTTATGTGGTTGGATTTGCAATTAAGCTTCTAAAAACATACAAACACAACCAAACTTCTAATACGTTGCATTACCTGGCATATACATTCCTTTTTTGTTTAAAAAAAAAGATATAAAAGTTACTAGCAAATATAAAACAATACTTATTATGGGACCCAATAACTTTACAAATATTAATATGAGCAGGTCAGCATTATTCCTAATCTAAAATATCAGATGACATATATAGATCCAATTGTCGTACAGTAACGAAATGTCATAACATACCCATTTGATCCGCAGCTAATAAATATGATATTCATTTGTGCCACAGAGGCAGGTTAAAGGTTGCTGGATCAATGAGAAAATTGTAAAAAAAATATAAAGACATATACATGACAAGTAAGGTGATTCGATGAATGGATTCATCAACGTTTAATATTAAAAATGACACATTGCAATTTAATATGATGGTGTTAATATACACAAATATTTGATGCAGTTAGAACACAATTAAAATGTATCAAATACGTACCACAAACAATATCCGTTCCAATTCTCACGAGAAATTCACTCATATGAATATGATGAAAGCATATTCATGAACTAGCACATGTACACCACAGGTAAATGTTCGAATTATCTTCTTTTGTGATAGCTTCCCTAATAATATACTGTATTCGGCAATATTGCTGTATCAGACAGTTAAATCTAATACAGGTAAACCTAGTCAGACCCGTATGTATAAAACGAATGTATATGCTGTCATTTGGAAACAA